>WOVY01011129.1:0-167239 GCA_013436015.1 Rhipicephalus annulatus | reverse complement strand
GGCCACAATAACTCCTTTGAATTCGCCTCCACAGCCAACATTCTAAAGGAGTACGACACCAGTTTTCAAAGGTGAGTTTACCCTGCCATGCGAATTTTATGGATACAAAGATCACGTGAGCAAGTGAAAAGCAAATAAATCGTGATAAGATATATTATTTCTTATAATAAAATCACGTTTCTCGTGGCAACATCAGGCAATTCTAGGGACCTATGCTGCATCTGGCCAGTTGTGATGACATCAGGTACCAAACAGCACCACCAGCGTCACAAAATATATCAAGCAAGTCAAAGTCAAGTCAAGTTTATTTCCAACAACATCAAGTCGAGGTCCTTAGGCGAAAAGATGTCGGAGACATCTTGAGAGAGCCCAAGAACCCGTTCCAGAGCAGCAGCATTTTACAAAAATATCGCGTAATTCACTGTACATGCATAAGCCAAATGAGAGCTTAGTACTTTTTCCTTTTAGTGAACAAAATACACACATAATTTCACGTAGGTCGCATAAATCTTGTATGCACATGCGCAAAACAACAATTCTTATACAAAAAGGAAAGAAAACATGTAAAAAACATGATAACGAAAGATAGCTAGTGCTGTTTGAGCAATTCCTATGCGTTAACAACATACTTCGTACATGTTCTTGAATATACGTTCAGGCAGTTCGAAGTCGATACTGGTTAAGAATTGTTCAATATTGTTGGTATCTGGTGGTGTAGAAGGCATTCTCCGTAACGTGTGCGAGAAAAGGGAACTGGTCTTAGTTGATTGTCGGAGAGCTGATATCGACAGGAGCTGTCAATTGATGCTGGATGAAGTTTGTTTTTCTGAATATAAAGTATTAGTTTATATGTGTAAAGGTCACTTGTCTAATAAGATCATGATTTATAAAGAGCTGAGAGTACGTAGTTCGCTAGGAAGCCCATAAAATTTTCAAATATTCTAAGAACCTTTTTCTGTAACGTCTCTAGTTTGTTGAGGTTCTGAGCAGACGTTTTTGCCCATACTAGTGCGCAGTAAGATACCGAGATAGAAATGGGCGTAGTATATAGCCTTTTTAAGCCATAATGGTACAAGGTCTGATAACTTATACATGCAGCCAACAGTTTTACCTAATTCAGAGACAAGTTTGATATAATGTGGTGTTCCATGACATGTTTTCCTCAAACCATACTCCTAGAAATTTTTGCGTTTTAACACATTCCAGCGCTGGGTGCCCTGAAATGGAGAAAATTCAGTGTAATGCATGGCTTATTAGGAGGCCTAAATATAACATATTTTGTTTTACTTGCGTTTAAGTCAAGCTTGTTTCATGGAGCCACAGTTCCAGGTGTCTTAAATAATTAGTTACAGTAACTTGAAGATCGGCCACTGTATCAGCACTGAAAAAGGCATTCGTGTCATCTGCGTACATGACTAGTTTTTCTGTGTATGGGATATTACATATATCATCTATATAAAGTATAAATAACAAGGGTCCTAAGATAGAACCTTGTGGAACGCCTTGCTTAAGTTCTGTTGCTTCTGACGCTAAGCTTCCGAGTGTAACATATTGTTTTCTATCAGATAAGTAATTCGTAATAAGTTTTAAGAGCAGCGCCACGCAATCCATAGTCAAATAATTTTTCTTCTAGAATGTCATGTTTTATGCTATCGAAAGCCTTCTTCAGGTCAAGGAACAGTCCTACTGTATATAGTCTTTTTTCAAAATTGTTCAGTATGACCTCTTTTACGTTTAATAGGGCTAATTCAGTGGACTTTCCTTTCTGGAAACCATACTGAGCAGGGTTTATTATTTGATACTTTGAAAGAAAGTTCCTTAGTCTACAATTTATGGCACTCTCAAATACCTTCGATAGCACTGGTAAACAGAGATAGGCCTATAATTAGAAATGTCATTCAAAGCACCGCCTTTGTGCACAGGACATACACGCGCAAGCTTGAGTTCTGAGGGGAAAATACCAGAAACTAACATGCAATTAATAATATGAGCCAAGGGCTCCGATATAAGGTCCGCAACGTGCTTCAAGGGCGCTGCACTTAAGTCATCAGCGCCTCTTGCGACATTGTTACGTAGTCTAATTATCGAGCTGTGTACCTCTGAAGGTGTCACTGGACTTAGACTGAATGTGTTAGGCTCTCTCGTTCTACGGGTAATCCTTTCTTGCGTACAATGTCCTGAAAGAGGCACATAATCACCAGAATGGGCAAAATATTCGTTCATAGCCGTGATAGCTGCTTCGTCGCTCATATCTTGGGAGAAGGCTTTGACATTAATACGCATTTTACTTTCGGTAAATTGTCCCAGGTTATTCACTTCATTCCACAGTTTACGAGGATCATTATAAATCTTGGCGAATAGGCATTCATAATAAATCTTCTTAGCCTTGCGTATGTCGGCGTTTAGCTTATTGCGATACGTTTTGAATTTTTTCAGCACCTCTAGGTCGCGTGTTTGGACAAACTTATGATACATTTTGTTTTTCGTTTTGATTCTTTTGTGAAGATTCTTGTTGATCCATGGTTTACGAATTTTCGTTTTCTTTATTGTGTATGTCACCATAGGAAAACTGTTGTCATAACATGCTTTCAGATAGCGCGAGAAAGCGCTATATGCGTGATCTGAATTTTGCTCAGCGTACAGAAAAGACCAGTCCGTATGGGTTATTTCAGAACGAAATTTTTCTAGGGTGAGCTGGTTTATGACGCGGTACGTTGTTTTTTCATTGTACCTAGGCTTATTCGTTGCAGTGGAAAAAAGAGCAAAAATGGGTAAGTGGTCACTAAGGTCGAGTGAAAATAAGCCTGTAAAAGTCTTATTTGTCGGCACGTTTGTGATACAGACGTCCAGAAGAGTGGCGCTATGGTCCGTGATTCGGCTAGGCAGACCGATAGTGTTTTCACTACAATAGGTGGACAGAATAGTTTCAAACTGTATAGTGGCAACGTCATCGCTTAGCATGTTCATATTTACGTCACCCATCAGAAAAAATGGCACGCGGAACGAGTGAAGCTTAGATATAATGGTTTCAAAAATAACAAGAAAATCAGATTTGCTGCTTGCGGGTGGCCGATATACTGCAGTAACTAGAACATTTGGTAATCGGATTGTAATACATTCAACGGTAGTCGTCAAAAAGGTTAGCTCCTCAATAATATCATGAGGAATACAGTCCTTCACGTACAAAGCAACGCCTCCGCCACGACTATTAGTCCTGGTAACACCATTGTATTTGTAAGACTGTAGTTGTGAAGGACAGTCATTAGGAGCGAGCCATGTCTCGGAAAGCAAAATTACATCGAATTTTATAGCTAAGGAATCGAGGAACATGCTAACAAACTGCTTGTTGATTGGCAACAGAGCCACAGTGCGTAGCAGCCGAGCGTGTTTCTCAATTTTTCGCACAAGCACAAGACGAGGAGCTCATGTTGTGTTACGATGTCAGGGCACTGTAGATATGAAAAAAAGCTTTTAAAAAGATACTGTTACTACTTTTGCGGAGTGCACTCGCACTTTGCAGTACATTTTCTAGATCTTTGAAGGTTGGGCCTTTCATTTACCGCAAGAAAATAAAAAAAATTGCAGTTAGTACCGCTTTATCACCCGGGGAGGTTAGAAAACAAGTGCTGCGGAAGTGAAGCAAGCTTAAGCAGTTGCAAAAGACAAATGATTTCTTGCATAGGATACTAGAAAGACTGAGGTAATGAATAAAGAAGTTAGAAATAATGACAAGAAGAGCATGTGTCATTGTATTATGTGCAGTCTTTTTCCATTCCACCTGTTAGCAACTTGTACGATAGGCCAAGGTTAGTCTGCATTGAAAGAAAAATTTGAACTAACTTTTGCAAGATCACCAAAATTTCAGTATGTTTTTTAAAACAATGCATAACAAATAAGTGTCAATAGCATAGCACTGCGCCATTTTGTTAGTTACAAGTTTGAGTATAATTATGGTAATAATGTTAGCATAATCTGTACAAATCAAACATTGCCTGTCAACCTGAGGTGTAATGATGTTTTCTTCTTTTTTTTCATGCAGCCAAAAAACTAGCAGTGTTCCAAAGGGCCCAATGAATTTCTGAGCAAAGAGCTGCAAACAGATAATAAACTGTTCATAAACTGATCATTCACAGCCCTACATCTAGTGTAGCACTCCCTGTCAAATGCACTCGGCACACAATCATAATTCATTTGCCTTACGCGAACATGCATTCTCTGTAAAAGGGAATGCCAAGGAGGGTGCATTTTTTAACACTACGCGCAACGTAGCTGCAGCTGGTTATTCTCCTCATTCATAGGACATTTGTAAATTAACTTATGTGTAAAGAATTCAAGCTCAAACCACTAACGATTCCGGATTGCAAACTTGATGTACACACTGCACCTTTCCCACACTAACTGCAGTGATTTGCAACCTGATGCTTACTCTGGGCACGCGATCGTAAAGATTCCCACATTACTAGCCCAAATTACATAGCAGGTCTGCGGTGAAGCCTCAGGTAACGCGTGCGTACTTTTTTATTATTTTATAGCTTTCGACAAACACTAAAAGCTGTGGGTTGCAGTTTAATTTTTTTTGTTGTGGTTTAGTTTAGTCTACTTTAGTCTATGCGCACTAAATGCACTGTGGAACAGCAGCAATAGTCGTGCTCGTGCTGGGTAGCGTAGTAACCGAAGCTGTGCCTGCTCGAGCATCGTTTGCGAACTTGAGCGCACCGACGGTCTCGTAAGCAAGCATTTTATGGCTCTGTTTGGAACTGCAAAAAAGAACTTACCGAGACCAGCATCTCGACGTTTTCTTAATCTTAACTGGATATGACGGTCCACTTCTTGGTGTCTCCTGCAGTCGTGCAGTTGTTGAAAGCGGACCATCACTGCTGGCGGCAGTGAAGTGCAGCTTCGGTAGAGCCACGCTCACAGCGTTTCTCGGCACACTTGAAGTTTCCACGCGTCCCTCCGAATGTTCGGAAGGCGTTTTTCTCGATCAAAATCACCTCAGCAAACACAGTGCGTGCGAAGTCTTGCCTGGCAGCTGCCTGCAGCATCGTCTTGGGCGCAGCATGTTTGCTGACGACATCACGCACAAACCAATGAGCATGCAGCTTCCGAGAGCCTTGTCAGAGCGCCTGGTGCACTGCATTGTGGGTGGGTCTTACCGTTCGCCTTTGTAAACTCGCCACCTGGGGAGCCTTTAGATGCTTGTTTCCTTCTTTATTGTTGACCTTGAAGCGCCCCCAGGCTCTTCGTATCGGTGCTGTCGTCAGAATTTGGCGACCCGCGCCTTTTTCGAGCGCTCGTTTGGGACAGTGTACCACGATGGGACACGTCACTTGCCAGACATTGTAGATGTTGGCGGTATGCACTTGGTTGATGCGTCAGTAAGAAAAGCTGTGCAGTAGTGCAAAGCTTCATATATCTAACCTCCATAGGTCAGTTCAACCTAAATGAGTATTGTTGTGAAACTATTTCCAGTCTTCTTTGTTTATTTTCCACTTCGGAACACGTGGAGAGCATTTATATGTTGTTGGTGAACTCAACACTACAGGAAAATGGTCACTTCCAAATAGATTACTTATGATTTTCCACTTCAGTAGGAGTAGGAGTGAAGCTGATACGACGCTGAGGTTTATAGACGAGCAAGTTTTGTTGGCGACGTTATAGTAGTTTGGCTCTTTCTTATTTAACAAACAGGCACCGGAAGAGAAGAGAAAGTTCTCAATGAGATGACCTCGTGCATCACAGTGAGAATCGCCCCACAGACCACTATGTGCATTTAGAATTCAAAGGAGCAGATAAGGTTCAGATATATCGTCTATTGAAGAGTGGAATTCACGTCTTTAAAGACGATGGTGCGGAGGTACGTACAGAGAGCAGATAGTGACGAGTTTGTTTAAAAGTACCGCTCTGACAGCCAACGCCTCAAGGAATGTCTGGAGTGGGAAATGTGTACACGCTACTCCTTGATTAACCATAATGGCCACGCCACCAGATGATGCCAAAGTATCATCTCGGTCCTTTCAGTATATTATGTAAGCACATAGAAAAGTTGTATTGGAGGATTTTAAGTATGTTTCCTGTACACACAGCACTTTTGGTGAGTATTTGTGTCAGAGCTCTTGGACGTCGTTGAGATTTTGAGCACTCCTCTGACATTACGACGTATAATTTGTGTTTTCATATTGGAAGTAAATTAGTGCTGTGTGTACCTCATGGGAGTGACTTGTTTAAGCTGAAAGTTCGAGCTCAAGTAACAGGGCTATCCTCAGGCCCTGTTATGAGCTTTTTAGTTCTCTTGGAGCGCTCTACAAAGCCACGCCACTCTTTCGGCACCAGGGGTGCCGCTGTATCCATTGCCTCCTCGTAGGCACTGGATGCCTGCACAAGCGAGCTGGTTGTTCGAAGTTTGGGCCTCGCCTTGCAGGACAGTTGCATGCGAAGGTGAAGGTTTTCTTGCAAGGTGAAGCCTTTAGACCCGAGGACCCTGGAGTCTCTGGTCTCTGATCAATAGGAGGTGGAGTGGACTCAACTACTGCTGCATTGGGAGCAGGCGCCACAGCCAATGGCTCGCTCTGCGCAGACTGGAAGAGTGGCAAGGGCTAGAGTCACTGTAAGAAATTTCAGAGTACCGAAAAGGCAGGCTGCATGCGGGCAACATTGAGAGTCGGTGGCCATTTCCCTTCCAGGCCGTTCGACGCATTGCTAGAAAGCGTTGAGAAGACCCGAGTTCTCTGCTTGAATATCGTGCTCCGTTCGATACAACTGTTCATGCAACTGCTCCGTTCGATGCAATTTTTCGTGTTTCTGCTAGGGGATACCACAAGTGATTCAGCAGTATCGATTGCTATGAACGTAACGATAGTTATGAGCGGTAAGCGCCGTAGCTGTATATGACATCTGCGGCGACGTAGAACGCTCTTCGTGGCATTACAAGGCTTATTTTGCATCAACTGCTCTGTTCGGAAGGTCCCGGGCTAATAACAATCGTACACGCACTCGGTGCATTCGTATTAAATGCTATGTTGGAGTGATTGGAGTGTTTGCGGTTTGTGCGGTCGGTGTTTGCGTACTCGTTGGCGTATTGAGATTGATTGTCTAAGTGTACAAGAAAGCAGACATATACAATGTTCGCTTGTCGGCAGGTTGATTTCGGTCGTATCAAGGTATTATTACGACACGGCTTTTCGTATTTATATATCGGGGATGTACGACAGCAGCCGCTTTTGTGGGCAGCTCGAATTGTTGCGATTACAGGCGTATCAGCTCTATGGGGCCGTATTCATGCGCCTGTAGGTGCTAAGCACTGGTGCCCTGGTAATTTCTTGTTCTCTTTAAAGCGTCCCCACGGCAACATTCAACCAGATCTAGGTCGAAATTATATACTGCGATCAGCTCCCCCCCCCCGCGTCTCAGTGCGGATCAAAATACCTGATTCTTATCGGAATCTAAAGGGCGTCGTGGAAAGCTCGAAATATTGGCGAATGCGCAGTTGCAATTTTCTCAGTTTTGTCAAAGAAATAAGCTATTTGCAAAGTTCATTCACGAGAGAACTGGAATGTTTGTGCGCTGACATGCGTAAACTGTGTGTGCAGCTGTGTGCCGTTATGACCAATTTATGCTGATATTGTAAAAGTTTCAGTGTATTTGTCGCTACATAAATCTGTTCGTCATTATAGTTTTGTCTGCATTCCTGGTGCGTAAAAGGAGTGCAGTTATATTTAGGTCACATAGTATTTTTGTAGATGACACACTTTCCCCTGAGGAGACAGGCTACCTAAATAACATAATTAACAATACAGCATTTCAGATAACGGCCTGTAAGGTGATTGGAATGAGAGATGTTTAAAGTGCAACCAAATGAAAATGCGAATTCGAAACACGTTTTTGGAGTTCACTCTCGTTTTACTGTACCGTTGGTAGAAAATGACAGACAAGGCAAATTATAGACATAAGGACAATTGCGATCTTCAGGATTTCATAATCTTGCTTGACCAGGCGTGTAAGAACAGCTACTTGCTTCTCGTACTCTTTACTGCTTTCTTTTGCTCGGAGGGCACCTTACTATTCTGCTCAATTGCTTTATGCAGTGGCCAAAATTAGCATCTTCAGAATGGCAAGCGCATACAGACTGTGTGTGAAGCTGTGTGCCTTGGCTTCATTATCTGTTTTCTTTCATTAAGGATGCAATCACAAAGACTTACGCAAAGGTAAACGTAAATATTTATTTATTGATACACCAAGTACTCACATGATTGCGAGAGCACGTGAGAAAAGCAGACACTATCTGGACTTTCTCTCATATCAACAGGCAATAAGGGTACAAAAGCGAAAGCAAGATTGTGGGCAATTAACATGCACAGTACAGTGAAGCTACATTGACACACATAACAACAGCTTTTGGCACAATGTCGAGACATTTGTTGACAGCTAGAGCTGTAGTGGTGGATCGAAACTGCAGAAATTATGGCCGAAGTTTAAACATGGTAGCAAACAACTGACACAAACATTATCAGACGTGCTGACCGCAGCGTTTACTCCATAACATTACTACTGGAGAATTCTGGGCAAAACAAGGAAAGCATTGTCCTGAAGTTAGCATCTCAACAAGAGGACTACCTTCTTGAAATGTAGGGTCAGGGCACTGGCCGCTGATACTCGCCAGTTGTTATGCAAGTAAATCTTCTATGGAACTCTGCGTTTTTTTAAGTGCAAAATTATGGTCAAAACACTGGCACAGTATGATGTTCTAACATCTCATTCGCCACATATATCCTACCTAAAGAGCTCACTGTTAAGACCTGTGCAATAAATAACTTCTCATGCTTCAGTAATCATGGACGTGCATAACAAACTCTTAAGATTGAATAAGTCCCCTCGTATATTTTGCTCAGTACTATGCAGTTGCGAGTACTGAATAGGTCGCATTTGCTCATGTTACTGATTAGTGATTTCTAAAGCAGTGCCGACTTGTGTGCTCTCTTGTTCCTTAGCTCAAGAGAGAGTTTGCAATTATTAAGCCCTACAAAAAATATAAATCCAGGGCATCTGCCACAAGCTGTGCAAATGCTTTTAAAGGTGCCGTGTTACTGTAGCCGTTCTAATCTCAGTCTGAGATTGTAACGAAGTAGAGAGCCCAGGTTGATTATGCACAAACAATTCTGGACTCTAAGCTTACAATTTTAGAAATTTCAAAACGCTGCTGCAACTCGCTTCTCACAAGCAGCAACTTCCATTTTGGCATAGAGCATCAAGGGCGTCCCCCTAAATTGTGTTGGCAATTCACTCAAATGCGTAGTAGAAGGCATAGCAAATAACTAAGAAAAAAACATTACAAAAAATGACGCATCATAGACAAGCTATTTACAGCTCTTGCGATCGCTTCCTTTATGTACAGTAAGTAAAAGCATGGCCTCCAAGAAATGCTTTTGGTACCCGTCTTGCTTCAGTAATTTCCCAGAGTATTCGCTTCGTCACCACACCATGGTACAACGTCACTGTATGCTTAAATTGAAAAATCAAATAGAAATGTGCTGTCAAAGCAAACTATGCTAATACTTTTCTGCTTGCTCTAAGATGTGTTGTTTAACGTGCAACGCATGAATGAAGTTTGCAAATTTGGTGCCAAGGCCTCCTTAACAAAGGTTATGAATATAGTTTTAAAATAGCACATGAAGATATAGGTTTACGCCAGTATTACTATACGCACATTAGAGTAATCTTGTTACGCTGAAGTAAATGGTATCAAAATGTCTTGTAAGACGTACAAATAAAGTCGTAAAAATAAAACTGCATTAGTGATGAGCAATTTGCAATGAATCAATCAAACAGAGAATAAATGTGGAAGCTTCAGGTTTTTCTAAAAACTAAAGTGGCTGCATTAGTTTGAGAGTAAGCCAGCTTATACAGACAAAAATGCAAAGAACAATGTAAACCAAGCAATTCGCACAACTTCAAATAATGCTGTCACCAGCAAATAATACTGATAGGTCTCGTATGACCACTGTGTAAACTGGGCTAATCACACAGATAAAAAACCCACAGATAAAAACTTTACAAAACACTAAAAATTATCTTGCTTAACATTACTAAGAGCTACACGCATTCCCACACTTTTTGATGCACAGTTTTCTTGCTGTGTGGCTTTCTTCTACCTTTCTTCATTCTTTTTACGCAAACTAAACCTCAGTTTACACATCAAGAACTGCTGCACAACTTTATCAGCAATGTTATGGCATGCGAGTAGGGATAAATATGCAGGTTCGATTGTTGAAATAACGTCTTAAGTGGTGCTTAAGTGGTAGTTTTTCTGCTACTAGTGACTCCTCATCTTTTTTGTAGTAACTCTCCGTGAATTTTAAAAAAGATTTGATTAATCCTAATAGTATGCATAACGATTGCTTGTTTGGACATATATATTTAACTGCAAAAGCAAGCCAGCCCGAGCAGCGTCAGTGCCAGTCAACGTGCCTTTGCAAAGGTTACAAAGTTCATACTTCTTACCGATGCTTCGAGCAATGCACGCTGCCAGGTACTCTAGCGCTTCCTGCTATTCTGGCTCAATATTTTCAATACTAGCAGGCATTTCCAAATTATGTAGCTCAGCCCTCAAGTCTGGTCTTGAGCTCAAAAAATCTTTTAAATGGACAGAGCTTTCTATGTCATAGCCTCCGTGCTTGATTGGCTCAAAAAACTGTGCGAGCACAATGAGTTTCAGCGTGTACTCGCATTTCCTAGCTCTGGAGACAGGCGACTTGTCACTTATGACACTAAAAAGATTCTCTAGGGCGTCCTGCGAGAAGCGACTCAGGAGAAGGAACTTCAAGCCTTTGGACTTGACATACCACTGGCGAAGATTTAATGCTGTAGTAGTTGTTATTTCATGCCAGTCTTCACTGGCTTTTACGATGCCTGAGGCCTTCTGTGGTAAAAAAAATTAAGTTTTCTGAACATTTCAATAGAAGTTCGAAGAAATATTTCAACCTCTTTGCCCTTTTGTGGGCACAAATCACTCAAAGCCAAGGTCGGTGTCCTTGACATCAATAACGAAAACCACCTAAACACCTGATCTAAAAACTAAACCGTTGTTACAGCTTTCTTATTAATTTTTTCTGCTCAACCAGAAGCCGCAGAGCAGCAGAGATACTGTGGTTGAACAAGGCACAAGCTGTGCCAACATGCAATTTGTCGAAGTGGCTTGGGTTTAGATGTTTCTGCTTTAAACGTGGGGCAAGCAGGAGGCTGTGCTGTTCGTCAATTTCGCACAGCTGCTTCACGTACTTTAAGCTGACCTGAAGGGAAATGGGTGATTATCGTGCAATTTTCTGCTTATGTAATTGTAATCACACATGAATTTTTTGTATTATAAAAAATTCAGGAACCAGTACATGACAATTTGTAGCTCATTTGGAACATAGTAAAAATATCATTAATGAAACCATTTCTCTGCCATTGTTTACTATGTGTTTTCAGGGTTTTGCCATTTCAGACTAACCAGCAAAGTTCAGAAGTAAGTATAGAAATGCATGTGACATGTAAACTCTTATACTGTAGGCTCTTCCCAGTTGTGGCTGGCAGTTTACTAGTATCCCTTGGGACTGAAAGTGCTGTATTCACCTTACTCGTACTTACCTATCGCGCATTTATTTCAAGCAAAGAAGCTCATGAGGAAGCTAAGGACTGCACTCAACGATTGAAAAAGTATGAATAGCGATTTAAAGGCGAAAAGTAGTGTGAGTAGTAAACACTAACTGAAGAGAGTATATGCTTGTAAGTCAGATAACGGAGGCAATTTGAATTAGTGACGTGAAGTTGAGCAATTTCTGCCTGCAGTAGATAACAGGTCATCGATCAGCATAACAGAAGGAGGGCAGTCAACAGCAGAGGAATAGCGGCGATGAAATGAGGAAATATGAAGGTATAAGGTAGAGCCATATAATGCAACATGGGGTTATCAGAATGGCCTTATCCGTTTGGTGTGTTTTGTTGACAGTTTGAAAGGCATAAACCATCAAACCTGCAGAAATGTGGACAGTGTGTGCTTTGTTTGGTTTTCACATTCGTCTTCCATGCACTTTAGGTTATATTTGAATGCGGTAGAGCCCCTTGTGCGGGCGTTCTGGCAGAGTTAATTGGCAACTGCAAGCAGAAGCATTCATACAGCAGTGCACATTGTAGACATTGGAGAGAAAAAGCGTGAAAGTCGGAAGACCAGACAGAGAAGGACACATACAAAAGCCTGGTCTCCGCCTGGTCATCCATCTTTCGGGCTGTTTCTCTCCAATATGTCGTACGAACACGCCCAAGCAACCAATTTCGCACATAGGAGGCTGTTTATTCGGATATGTCTTGAAGTGTTATAACGCGTGGTCATTCAAAGAAATTAGTCAAAAAAATTAGTTTCTCTTGGCGACTACGTGAACACAAGATGCCATTCACTGACTGCTTACATATCAACGTTGTAGTTTACCTCATTTGTTGGCAACTTATTCTTAACCACAGTCTCATCATCCAGAACTATCTTCTGCTGCCTCATGAGATGACCACGCAAGTTTTTCAGAAACTGGAGTGCATCCGCAAGGAAGTGCAGGTTGCGGCCTTCATCACAGAGGTGAACACATGTGATCCGAGGGAGCCCGTACTTCGTGGCAATTATACTGCACAGTCTCCAAATGGCCTGCTTTTCACTCCCCATGTCAGAAGTTACACAGTGTAGAGACAGATCAATTGCTTCACATTTCCTGATGATGTCAAACAGTATGGCCAATACCTGGTTTACATCAAAGGAGTCAGCTGAAAAAGAAATAAACGTGTTAATATTTCTAATGATTAATGCGCTAAAGCCACGATATGATTCCGAGTGATGGCCTAGCGGAGGGCTGAGAATATTTATGACCACCCGGGGTACATTAGAGTGCACTGACATTGAACAATACATGGGCTTTTAGTATTGCACCTCCATCCAAATGCGACCGCTGCGGCTGGTATCAAACCACATCTTTTGGGCCAGCAGTCAAGTACCATAATCACTGCTTCACTGTGGCGGCAAGGCCTAAAGTTTCATAAGCTCGCTTATTTTTCTCTTGCAGTCTACTGAAATTCACCTAAATGGAATGTGTACAACGAGAGAGAACAATGTGTCACTGTTGACTAGATAAACTGCTTTTGTCCTTAAAAAGTTACCGAGCAATGCATTATTTACCTGAAAAGTGGTATGCTACTGTCTGTTTCTATCTGGATGTAACTTCTCCAAGCATGAACACCAGGGCATGTGTTGCGAGACCACCTGGTGCACTTGGGTCTGATGATGCTAAAGTAGAAAGACCTGAAAAGTAGCGCACAAGCATATATTTGTAAACAGCATTACAATTTCCAGTTATCACCTAATAAAATAAAATATATATAGAGAGTGCAGAAATGCTGTGTTGATGCAGGTAATGCCTAAATAGTACTGATAATTACTTCTAAAGTGTTATTTTGCTGTCATTTAGTACCAAAACAGTACGCATTATCCTAAGTGTGCAGGTTCAGCCTCTACCAGTGGCAAGTTGTCTTTTGCACTTGAAAACAAAATAACCTACATGCCTCTCAGCGGAAATTTTCGTATACTTACTACCATGTGACATTAGGAATAGAAAACTAGCTATTGATTTCACAGCTTACGAAAGATGCGAGCTTCAGAGCAAGCACACTTTACGCGGAGCTGAAAAAAAATGTTGTTCATTATCTTTAGCTCAAGTTTCACACATTGTAAGCATTGCGCCTTTACACCAAGGTCAGACTGCAAGAAACAGAACCCGCATGAACACTTACCAATGACAGATCTTGTAGTACAGCCTTAATCGAGGCCTGGGGTGAGCTGAATTTCATCAAGCATTATGACAGCGTACTGATACTCTGCCTCAAATGTTACAACTTTCGCCGCAAGTGCAGGAAAGACATCCTCAAGGATTCCTAGAATTATGCAGATTATTGTCAACTTGCCGTACAGCTTTAATGAGAAGCATGCATGAACAGCTTTGGGAGCAAATAAAAGAGGAACTGAACTGTGGCAAAAGCAAGTCCAATAATAATAATAATAATAATAATAATAATAATAATAATAATAATAATAATAATAACTGCCCGGGTTTTACATGCCAAAATCACGATATGTGATGCATGCCGCATTAGAGTACTCTAGAATTTTTGACTACTAGGGTTCTTTGACATGCTGAATCTAATCGAATGAACTAAATACTATATGAACACTCAGACAGTGATGTGCTGCCTAGTCACCACTAGTACGAAACCAGTTTGGCATCTTGGTATTTGCAACAATAAAAAGTTCACGATTACACTGCTCTAATAATTTCCATTCTCATGCAGCAATTTCGATCATTATTTTTGCGCTCATCTCAGGATTCAGCACGACAGACACTCCAGTGCTGCAGGATGCATATGAAAGGCATTTCAGGGCTCCTTTAGGTGAATGAAGAGACCTTGTAAAAATGTGGCTTGATATAGACACTTCTTACATTTCTCTTCTTACAGGTTGCGGCGATGGCGTAGTGGTTAGAGCATCCGCCTCGCATGCAAAAGGTCCGTGGTTCAAATCCCGGTGCCGTGCAGTTCCCAGCCGGGTTTTAAAAAACTCCGCGTGTTGATGGAACTGCATTAAGGGCCTGGGGTGCGGCCTCACCGGTAGCCACCGCCGGGAACGCACTCCCTCACCAAAGAAGGATTGGCCACCCTGGTGCAATATCCGGCCACTACCTCCCACATGCATACGTCAAATAACTCACGGCCCTCTGATCCAAGCAGCTGCGAAGCAACCGACCACGGCGGCGGTCAGATCTGCAACGCAGCAGAGGGTGTTAAGAATCTCTGGATCCGGACAGGCCGCCATTGAAACTTGCACTTGGCAAAGCTTAACGCTAGAACCTTATCTAGTAAGGGAAGTCTAGCTGTAATATTCGAGGAGCTAGAGGGTGTTAAATGGGATATAATAGGGCTCAGTGAGGTTAAGAGGACAGATGAGGCCTATACGGTGCTACAGGATGGGCACGTCTTTTGCTATCGGGGCCTGGCAGACAGAAGAAAACTAGGAGTGGGGTTCCTAATTCACAGAAACATAGCTGGCAACATATAGGAATACTATAGCATAAATTATAGGGTGGTAGGTATCGTAATTAAACTAAATAAAAGATACAAGATGAAGGTAGTACAGGCTTACGCGCCTACATCCGGCCATGATGACGCTTCAGTAAAAAGCTTCTATAAAGACGTGCAATCGGCAATGAGTAAAGTTAAAACACAGTATACTATAGTGATGGACGACTTTAATGCAAAGGTAAGGACGAAGCAGGCTGGAGACCAGGCAGTAGGAGATTATGGCATGGGTACTAGAAACGCCAGAGGCGAGCTACTAGTAGAATTCGCAGAACGCAATAATTTACGGATTTTGAATACCTTCTACCGAAAACAAGAAAACCGCAAGTGGACATAGAGGAGCCCTAATGGCAAAAATAAAAAGGAAATAGACTTTATAATAAGTGCACACCCAGGAATCGTGCAGGACGTGGAAGTGGTTGGCAAGGTACGATTAAGTGATCATAGAATGGTACGGTCTCGAATTCGCCTGGACTTGAAGAAGGAACGACAGAAACTGATGCGCAAGAAGCCAATCAATAAGCTAGCACTGAGAGGGAAAGTACAGGAATTCAGAGTGTCGCTGCAGAACAGGTACTTGGCTCTTAGTGAGGAAACCAACCATAGCGTAGATACAATGAATGATAATCTCACGAGTATCTTTACGAAGAGCGCAGTGGAAGTTGGAGGCAGGGTAGTTAGACAGGACACTGGCAAGCTTTCCTTGGAAACGAAGAACCTAATTAAGAAGCGGCAAATCATGAAAGTGTCAAGTACAACAGACAAAATAGAACTGGCAGAGCATTCGAAGTTGAATAATAGACGTAAGTTATGCGATGTAAGAAGGTATAACATAGAGAGAATTGAACAGGCTCTGAAAAACGTAGGAAGCGTCAAAGCAGCGAAGAGGAAACTTGGGATAGGCAAAAGTCGGATGTATATGCACTAAGGGACAAAGAAGGCAAAATAACTATGAATATGGATAGGACAGTTAAAATAGCGGAGGAGTTTTACAGAGATCTGCACAGTAGCCGAGACAACCACGACCTTAATACTATAAGAACGAGCAGTAGCCCAGATGACACCCCACCAGTAATGATAGAAGAAGTCAGAAAAGCATTGGAGACCATGCGAAGAGGCAAATCTGCTGGTGAGGATCAGGTAACATCAGATATGCTGAAAGATGGAGGACAGATTGTGTTAGAAATTATAGCCACCCTGTTTACGAGGTGTCTCCTGACGGGAAGAGTACCAGAGTCTTGGAAGAACGCTAACATCATCTTAATACCTAAGAAAGAAGATGACAGGGACTTGAAGAATTACAGGCCGATCAGCTTGATCTCTGTAGTATACAAGCTATTTACAAAGAAAATTGCTAACAGAGTAAAGAAAACATAAGAATTCAATCAACCAAAGGAACGAGCATAATATACAACAGGCTACTTAACTATTGACCACATTCATACTATCAATCATGTAATAGAGGAAGGCTCAGAGTATAACCAACCACTATACATAGCCTTCATAGATTACGAGAAGGCGTTTGATTCAGTAGAAATATCAGCCGTCATGCAGACACTGCGGAATCAGGGCGTAGATGAAGTATATATAAACATTCTGGCAAAAATCTACAAGGGATCAACTGCTACCATAGTGCTCCATAAAGAAAGCAGCTGAATACCAATCAAGAAGGGTGTAAGGCAGGGGGACACAATCTCCCCAATGCTATTTACCGTGTGCTTACAGGAGGTTTTCAGAAGCCTAGAATGGGAACAGTTAGGGATAAGCGTTAATGGAGAATACCTTAGTAACCTGCGCTTCGTCGATGACATTGCATTGCTGAGTAACTCAGGGGACGAATCGCAACTCATGATTATGGAGTTAGACAAGGAGAGCAGAAAGGTTGGTCTTAAAATTAATCTGCAGAAAACGAAAGTAATGTACAACAAACTCGGAAAGGAGCAGCGTTTCGAGATAGGTAATGGTGCACTTGAAGTTGTAAAAAACTATGCTGCTTAGGGCAGGTAATAACCGCAGAGCCGAACCACGAGATTGAAGTAACTAGAAGAATAAGATTGGGGTGGAGCACATTCGGCAAGAACTCTCAAATTTTGACAGGTAGATTGCCATTATCCCTCAAGAGGAAGGTATACAACAGCTGTATCTTGCGGGTACTTAGCTACGGAGCAGAAACCTGGAGACTTACAAAGAGGGTTAAGCTCAAGTTCAGGACAACGCAGCGAGCAATGGAAAGAAAAATGGTAGGCGTAACCTTAAGAGACAAGAAGAGAGCAGAGGAGATAAGGGGACCAACGGGGGTTAAGGATATCATACTTGAAATAAAGAAGAGGAAATGACATGGGCCGGGCATGTAGTGTTTACACAGGATAACCGCTGGTCATTAAAGGTAACTAACTGGATTCCCAGAGAAGGGAAGTGGGTTAGGGGGAGACAGAAGGTTAGGTGGGCAGATGAGGTTAAGAAGTTTGCGGGTATAAATTGGCCGCAGCGAGCACAGGACCGGGTTGACTGGCGGAACATGGAAGAGGCCTTTGTCCTGCAGTGGACGTAGTCAGGCTGATGATGATTATGATACATTCGCCGAACTGAGCTACGTATTATGTTTCAGCCTAGTTCCCATTAGTGTATTATTCGCATTTGTTGGTCACTTGAAGAAGACATACCATGATTTCCTGTAATGATGGTTGACTCTTTCTTTTATACTGTTCCTTGTACGAAAAAGAAGGCACGTACCTGGCGAAAACTTGATGTTTTCGATGTTCTTCTGGAGCGTTCTTTCTTCGGGCAGTGGCCATCCATGGTCAAGGAGGTATTCGTATCCTCTCAATTCACAAGCAAGTCAAACTTTTAATGATTCCTGCACTGTACTATCACTTCGTGCAGATCCCCTCATAGTTCCTTTCCTAAAGTAATGCAGTTGATCATTGGCAAAGATCTTCTTATACGACTCTTTCAGGCTTCTCCAGTCTTTTTCGGCTTGTGCTCATTCCTTCTGCTCGAAATTAAGCTGCCAATTTAGGATCAAACACTCATGTATGGGTCATTGTAACGGTGCTCCCTCCCGTCATTTCGTCTTAATGCGCTGAAGACGACTCGTTCATTCGGTCATCTTCTGCTGCAAAATACGATTGCATTCATGACATTATTCATAAGTTACAACACTAAAAACTTTCAAGAGTTTTAAATCACGAAACAGGCAGCATTCAAAAGAGCCCTTAAATAATATTCTAGGCTACGTGCACCATGACCAATGTGATGGCTTTACAAATCTAAAAGAAAAATTTATTCAACAAGCATTTTCAACTGAACCAATTGATTCATTTGTGGACGTAATGAAAACCATGCAAACATTAGATAAAACAGTAACAACCAATTTCTATTAGTAACTTTGTATTGACAATAAAGAGAAGCGATACACAAAAAATACAGAAGTTAGCACACAAAACTGCTCTAGGTGTTGTTCAATCCACTGGTTGAATGATTCTCTGCATTGTTGTGCTTGATAGAAAATCGTTGGCGCAAACCAAGAACGTGAACGAAGAAGTAACACGGACCGGGCAAACATTGCTGCTTTAGCAAAGCAAACTAGCACAAATAACACCTTAGAGCAAGACAAAGACTTCGAAACCTGGAAGCTGTGGGAACGCTTGCACAAGGAATGCCCCATAGTCGTTTGGCTAAATGTACAAAACAACCTAAAACGCAACTGAATGCACATTGAAAACATGCAGTGAGCAGTGCAAACTAGAGTTTTTGAACATGTGAGACTCAGACTTCATTCGTCCAAACAACTATAGCGCACATCAGGGACAGGAACACAATGATACAACGTCGACAAAACGTGTATCTTTGTGTTCCTGTCTCTGCGTTGCGCTCTAGTTGTAAAGGTGAATTACCAACATGCCTGTCACGAGGCCGTTTAACGGACTTGCTTTCGTGTAGGTGCGTGTAAACAAAAACCACCGATGACATAACCATCATTGGGAAATGAGCTGGCGAGACTATTTGCTTCCAACCAAATCCCCAACAATCAATACATTAAGAAACCCCTAAAAGACAAATAGCAGACAAAGAACACAGCATACATAACTAAAGAGAGGTTAGCAAGAAGAACAAATGACCAAAGACGTGATGGACATAAATGTTCAGAGGAAAATAAGCGTTGTCATGACATAGCGGGACGCGTTGCTTGCAGTGGAGACTCTGCTACCAAGGCATGGACGCACTCACGCAAACAATGAGTGCGGTGATGCGGGGCTTGCAACTGATGCGACGGAGTAACGGTAAAGACGCACTCGTGCAGCAGGGAAAGAATGACGATTAGCTTGAGGCGCTCACGTGGTTGACTGTTACGGAAGAAAGCGTCGGGCTGGTCGAAGTTAGTGACCTTTCGGCGTGTGCAGGTGCTTCGCAGTTGTCGGACGCGTGGCGCACGACTCCACACAGAGCACAAGTTTTCGACCCCTACAGCTTTTCGAGCCGCGGCCATATCTCTGTCGTTGGAAGCAACACCGGGGTTTAGAAATATATGTTCTCACGGATGTCTTTGTATACCCGGCTTGAATGGTTTCTGGCAAATCACTCGAAGCAAAGGTCAATATGAATTGTTTGGTTGATGTTTTCTATTTTTTTTCTTCTTATCTTAATACACTGTACGTTGGTCACGTTCTGAATTTTCCATCCTTCCAGAAGTTCAGCTTCGGTCAGGTCAAGCAAATCTGCGTCCCAAATTACCCCTCGAGCACAGTTCATAGACATGTGTGGTGTAATACTGGTTGGTGTGTCACCAAAAGTTGTGAGATTGTTCACCTTTTTGAATTAGTCTTTCTCACGTATCTGAAGGAGTAGATCTCTGCTGGCCATTTTTGTAACCTTGTACCCGGCACCGAGAGTTTTGGATAAGCACCTAGGCACTATGATGAGGGATAGAGTTCTGACTTGCTTGTTGGGTTTCTCGCAGTGTATCACGTGGATGTGAGGAAAAATTTGTATGGCCGGCTGAAAAAATAACGTCTTCGGTGAGTACCCGCTTTGAAGGGGCACGATCACTAACTAAACAAAGGGAATGCTTTATGCATGCTAATGGTATGTTGTTTAGCAACGTTGGCTGCCACCTACAACGGAGCCCATTGAGGGGACGCTGCAAGTTTGCGGGTGCTGAAAGCTTGCAGACGTCAACCGTACAACACTGCTATAACCCAATGCACCTAGGCCAAGGTAGGCTATTTGCCCAGGATTAACCCTTGCCACTGATAAAGGTGAAAGTAAACAGAAGGGAGAAGTAGACATGAAAGATAAAAAGTGAGAAAGACGAAGATGTAGGGAGAGAGATAGGAAAAGGTGACTGCCGATTTCCCCTGGGTGGGTCAGCCTAGGGGTGCCTTCTACATGAAGCCGGGGCCAAAGGGGTGGGTTGCCTCTGCCGGGGGGCCTTGCCAGGCAGCACAGAACGTTGGCACAATGTTGGTGATAGATCGGCAGTTCATGACCTGAGAATGGCCCAGAATTGACGACGCACCGCCAATAATCGCTGAGCCAGCCGAATAGAACGGCGATGTTGGACCAGCTTTGACAACTACAGTCAATAATGGCTGTGTCAGCCTAAAAGAATGGCGATGTTGGACCAGCAATGACAATGTTCTGTCAATAATGGCTGTGCCAGCCGATTAGATTGGTGCTGTGGACCAGCATTGAGAACTTCCCGTTATTAATGGCCGTGCCAGCGTATCATAGCGGCCACATTTGACAGAGTTGTAACAATGCAGACAATATAGGTGGAGCCATGCAATTAGGCTGGCATTATTGGCCCGTCGTTCGAACGTTATTGCTGGCGTCGGCTAAAGAGTCAACTTCGTTGGCATAACATTGGACCGGTATGAGTTGATTTCTGCGTCTGCTGCTTTTGGCGCTGTTCTGGTCCCACTCACGTGTCGATTTCAAGTTCGGGAGAGTCATATGCCGGGCGCATGAGTAATATATTTTGTCAATAAATCATGCACAGCTAGTTGATATGCATGATTGTTGATTGAAGTTGCGCAAGGTAGACTATTTTACTGATAAACATTTATCGAGTTTGTGGCTTGTCAGACGTTCGATGCGGTGCTTTCCCAGATAAAAATTGTGCAGATCTGTGCGCTGAAGCAACCGCGGATGCCACTGCCGTACGTGACCCACTTCGACGTGACCCGGCGCGCGCGTGCGCCGGCGTTCGTTTCGTCGCATCACGCCGGCGATGCCACGCCAAGCGCTTTTGATTTCGTGAACATTTGATCGTGTGTCCTGCTATGCTATCGCCACGACCGATATGGTTTTTTTCGCATTCACAGTGCTGTACCAGTTAATGGCACACAAGTACTTGACGTGTGGGAACTGGAGTTATCAGTTGCGTTATGATGAATGAATCGTACAACAAACGCATTTGTCGTAATCTGACACGCACCGATGCTCGCATCCTGTAGCACAATGGCCACACAAATTACCTACAACATCGCAGCGAGCGTTTGATATATATATATATATATATATATATATATATATATATATATATATATATATATATATATATATATATATATATATATATATTGTCACGGGGTCGTGACGTGGCCGAAGACAGGAGACTTCGTGTTGGGATTTAACTGTTTATTTGGGTGAACCTGTGCCCGGTAAAGGAAAATTCCAATTACAGCAGCAGTCTCGCACAGATAGCAGTCTCGGACTGATAGCGGTGAACGGAGCATCGGCCTTTGATCAACAACAACTGACAAGCGGCGAAGCACGTCGGCATTTATACTCTTGCCGTCGAATGTTCTAGCGTTATCGCTGGCGGTGGTGTAGGTGCCAGAACAATCTGTACCGTTCGCACAGTGAGCGTGATCTTATCGAAATGATCTACTACAGTCCGGAACCTTCTCGAAAACTGCCGGCGCGGTGGTTTGCGCTGAGAATCGTGTGGTGTTTTGGGACGATAAAAAAAACTTAGGAAATGGAACGTGGCATTGCCCCCTCTGAAAAAAGGCATCGTCCCGATGCTTTAACTAAAGATGAAGGTACAATAATAATACAAGAAAGTACAATGAATTAATTCCGATACAACAATAATACAAAAAAAACACTGTTTCAGTTTGTTAACGCGCATGAAACGGCTTGAGGCGCGCGACATGCAAGACTTCAGGTCGCGATTGGCGCTGTTGAGAGTTCGTGATGCCGTCAGGGACAACCTCGTAATCAAGTGGGCCGAGACGTTGAACCACCCTGTACGGTCCGAAGTACCGTCGCAGAAGCTTTTCACTTAGTCCACGTCGGCGTATCGGCGTCCACACCCAAACACGTTCATCGGGCTGTTATTCCACGAAGCGTCATCGAAGGTTGTAACGGTGGCTGTCGGCCGTCTGTTGATTCTTGATACGGAGACGCGCAAGTTGTCGGGCTTCTTCGGCGCGTTGAAGGTACTCGCTCACATCGAGGTTTTCTTTGTCGGTGACGTTGGGTAACATGGCGTCGAGCGTCGTTGCCGGGCTCCTTCCGTAGACCAATTTGTATGGAGATATCTGCGTCGTCTCCTGCACCGCCATGTTGTATGCGAAGGTCACATACGAAAAAAATGGCGTCCCACGTCTTGTGTTCGACATCCACGTACATTGACAGCATGTCGGCGATCGTCTTAATAAGCCACTTGGTGAGGCCGTTGGTCTGTGGGTGGTACGCTGTCGTCCGGCGGTGGTTTGTTTGCTGTAAGCCAAGATCGCTTGAGTTAAGTCGGCAGTGAATGCCGTTCCTCTGTCGGTGATAAGGACCTCCGGGGCGCCGTGACGTAGGACGATATTTTCGACGAAGAACTTAGCTACCTCGGATGCACTGCCTTTTGGCAGGGCTTTTGTCTCGGCGTAGCGGGTGAGGTAGTCGGTAGCTACTACGATCCACTTGTTTCCGAAAGCGGACGTCGGGAACGGCCCCAGTAGGTCCATACCAATCTGCTGGAAAGGTCGGCAACGTGGATCAATTGGCTGCAGCAGTCCCTCTGGCCTTGTCGGCGGTGTCTTGCGTCGCTGACAGTCCCGGCATGTCCTCACATAACGAGTGACGTCGGTGGTAAGGCGTGGCCAGTGGTACCTTTCTTGTATCCACGCGTGCGTGTGAGAAACACCGAGAAGCCCTGCCGTCGGATCGTCATGAAGGCCCTGCAGGAGTTCTGGTTGCAGAGCTGAAGACACCACAAGGAGGTACTTAGCTCGAAGCGGTGAAAAGTTTTTCTTTTGTAGAAGACCGTTTCGTAGAAAGAACGAGGCACGTGCGCGCTTGAATAGTTCGGGACTTCGGTGGTCCCACCTTCGAGGTATTCTATTAGGGCCTTAAGTTCCGGGTCGGCCCGCTGTCGTTCAGCGAAGTCGTCGGTAGTTATCGTTCCCAAAAATTAGTCGTCATCCGGGTCGTCGGGTAGCGGTTGGTCGACAAGTGCACGTGAGAGACAGTCGGCGTCGGAGTGTTTTTGCCGGACTTGTAAATGACAGTAAGGTCATATTCTTGAAGTCTCAGGCTCCATCGTGCGAGGCGATCTGAAGGGTCCTTCAAGTTGGCTAGCCAACACAAGGCGCTCACAACTTTGAAGGGCCTGCCGTAGAGGTAGGGGCGAAATTTCGACGTAGCCCAGATGATGGCGAGGCACTCCTTTTCTGTTGTGGAATAATTTGCTTCTGCTTTGGATAGCGATCGACTGGCGTAACTAATAACCCTTTCAAGTCCGTCGGCCCTCTGCACATGAACGGCGCCAAGACCTACGCTGCTTGCGTCAGTATGTATTTCTGTCTCGGCGAATTCGTCGAAATGCGCAAGTAACGAAGGCGTCTGGAGGCGATGTTTAAGCTCCTGGAAAGCGTGTTCCTGTGGCGTTTCCCACTTGAACTCCCCGTCGGTCTTGGTAAGGTTAGTGAGAGGATCGGCGATGCGGGCGAAGTTTTTCACGAACCGCCTATAATAGGCGCACAGGCCCAGAAATCGGCGCACGGCCTTCTTGTCAGTAGGCGGCGGGAAGTCGGCGATGGCGGCTGTTTTCCGTGGATCGGGACGAACTCCAGATTTGCTGATAACGTGTCCGAGAAACAAGAGCTCCTCATACGCAAATCTGCATTTTTCTGGCTTCAGTGTGAGTCCGGACGTCTTGATGGCTTGAAGTACAGCTTCAAGGCGCCAAAAATATTCGTCGAAACTTGAAAACACGACGACGTCATCCAAGTACACAAGGCAAGTCTGCCACTTCAATCCTGCCAGTACTGTATCCATAACGCGTTGAAAAGTTGCAGGCGCTGAGCAAAGGCCGAAGGGCATCACCATAAACTCGAAGAGGCCGTCCGGTGTTATAAGCGCCGTCTTCTCTCGGTCTCTTTCGTCGACTTCGATTTGCCAATAGCCAGTCTTGAGGTCCATTGACGAAAAGTACTTGGCGTTATGGAGCCCATCAAGTGCGTCGTCTATTCGTGGGAGAGGATACACGTCCTTTCTTGTGATTTTGTTCAGGTGGCGATAATCGACGCAGAAACGAAGGGTCCAATCCTTTTTCTTCACTAACACCACGGGGGATGCCCATGGACTCTTGCACGGCTGGATAATGTCATTCCGCAGCATTTCATCAACTTGTCTCTTCATGGCCTCACGTTCTCGCGTCAAAACTCTGTACGGACTCTGACGGAGTGGTCTGGCATTTTCTTCGGTTATGATGCGATGTTTCGTGATTGGGGTCTGCCGAATTTTCGATGACGACGAAAAGCAATCTTCGTATTGCAAGAGCAGGGCCTTGAGCTGTTCTTGCTTATCGTTCGGAAGTCTGGGATTGACGTCGAAATCTATGGGACGGGCTTGGTTCCTCTGAGCAGGTTCCGCAGAATTGGCGAGGGCGAAAGCACTGGTGGCTTCGTCAATTTCTTCGATGTATGCGACCGTTGTTCCTTTGTTCACATGTTTGTACTCATTGCTGAATTTCGTGAGCATAACCGTTGCTTTGCCTCCCCACAGCTTTCCAATTCCTCTTGCGACGCAAATATTTCGGGTGACCAACAGATGCTGACTGCCTTCAACGACGCCTTCCAAGTCAGGTGACTTAGGAGCGCCGACTGAAATGATGACGCTTGAGCGAGGCGGAATGGAGACTTGTTCTTCCAGCACATTCAAGGCATGGTGTCCTGACGGCTGCACGGCGGTAGTGCTTCTTCTGTGGATAACGTTATCGACTTTGTTTTTAGGTTGATGACAGCACCATGGAGGCATAAGAAGTCCATGCCAAGGATGACATCTCTCGAGCAACGCTGTAGGACTACGAAGTCTGTAGGATAAATACGGCCGTTAATGGTGACTCTCGCTGTGCAGATTCCTGCAGGCGTTACGAGATGACCTCCGGCTGTGCGGATTTCAGGGCCTTTCCAAGCTATCCTAACTTTCTTACCTTCGCGGCGAACGACCCACTGATGACAGAATAGTCGTCTTCAGTATCGACGAGAGCGGTCACACTGTGGCCATCGATAAGAACGTAGAGGTCGCTAGTTCGCCGTCTCGCATTACAGTTAGGGCGTAGCGTCGGGTCACGGCTGCGTCGGCTTGTTCCGCTGCTTCCATGTTGCGTCGTCAGGCCACCATCGGTCAGTGAGCTTTCGCCGTCAGGGCTTTGCCTGGTTGGCGTTGTGTTCGGAAAGCTCCGTCGCGGCGTCGTCGTCGTCGTCGGATCTTCGGTAGTTCATCGCACAGCAACCGCACCTCCACCGGTTGCTGCCCTTAGTTTCCCGGATAAGGGCTAGGAGACCGGCCCCGCGTTGGGCCGGAGTATTGTGATGGTGCGCTGACGTGCGGCGGCTGGGCGACGGCGAACGCGAAGGGCTTCGTGGTGTCCACCGAGTTCATGTCAGGTAGTCGGCAATGTCACGAGGTCGTTCTCCTGGCTGTGGACGCGGTGCATTGACGGCGAAGCCACGCAGTCCCATCGGTCGGTACTGGCAACGGCGGTATGTGTGTCCGGCCTCGCCACACTGGTAGCAGAGCGGACGATGGTCAGGTGTGCGCCAGACGTCAGTCTTCCTCGGTGCACTGCGCTGGGCCGCTGGCGAACGGTATGACGTCGGTGGGGGTGGTGGCGGCGGTGGCGTCTGTCCACGGAAGTGCGATGGGGCGGCATTTTGGCGTGGACGGAGAGGAGCGTTGTGGCGCAGTGCAGCGGCGTAGCTCATAGCTTCCGGCTCGGGCAGCGGTGCGTGGGGAATTTGAAGCGATTGCCGCACTTCTTCTCGCACAATGTCGGCGATTGAATCCACTTGAGGCTGCGCCGAAGGCAACAGTTTGCGCAGCTCTTCCCGCACGATCGCTCGGATCGTTTCACGCAGGTCTCCGGAGTTACTGGCTTGAGCAGCAGCGCAGTCCGCAGTCAGGCGAAGATTATACTGTCTGGTACTCATGTCCAGGGCCTTTTCGATAGTGGTCGCTTCGGCTACAAATTCTTGGACGGTTTTCGGTGGGTTTCTCGTTAGTCCCGCGAAGAGCTCCTGTTTGACCCCTCGCATGAAGAAACGAACTTTTTTCTCCTCAGGCATGTCTGGATCAGCGTGACGGAATAGTCGGGTCATTTCTTCTGTGAAAATGACGACATTTTCATTTGGTAGCTGAACCCGGTTCTCTAATAAAGCAGCGGCCCTCTCTTTGCGAGCGACGCTCGCGAACGTTTGCAGGAATGTGCCGCAGAAAACATCCCACGTTCGGAGCGTGGACTCCCGATTTTCGAGCCAGGTCCTTGCAGTGTCTTCCAAATAGGAGAACACACGACGCAGCTTTTCGTCATGGTCCCAGTGGTTGAGGGCGGCCACACGGTCGTATGTTTCTAGCCAGGACTCCGGGTCTTAGAACGATGACCCATGGAAAATTGGTGGTTCCCTGGGTTGATGCATGACCATCGTGGGCTGGGACGCTGCGGTTGCCATTGTCGCTGCAGTCGCGGTCATGGCATTGGTCTTCCGCGCCTTGTCTTGTAGAAGCCCGTACTCCGGTGGCAGCCCTTGCTGTCGGCGGCTTGTTCGCTCCTCCTGGTTGGCGTCGGTGTCTTCTCCGCGACGTGGGCTGGATTCACGGCTTGACGGGGGCGTCTGGTACATGAACGAAGAAGCACCTCCACCAGATGTCACGGGGTCGTGACGTGGCCCAAGACAGGAGACTTCATGTTTGGATTTAACTGTTAATTTGGGCGAACCTCTGCCCGGTAAACGGAAAGTCCAATTACAGCAGCAGTCTCGCACATATAGCAGTCTCGGACTGATAGCGGCGAACGGAGCGTCGGCCTTCGATCAACAACAACTGACAAGTGGCGAAGCGCGTCGGCATTCATAGTCTTGCCGTCGAATGTTCTAGCATTATCGCTGGCGGTGGCGTAGGTTTCAGAACAATCTGTATGGTTTCGCACAGCGGGCGTGATCTTATCGAAATGATCTACTACAGTCGAACCTTCTCGAAAACTGCCGGCGCGGTGGTTTGCGCTAAGAATCGTGTGGTGTTTTGGGACGATAACAAAAACTATATATATATATATATATATATATATATATATATATATATATATATATATTGCCCTACTGTAGCCAAAACATCACCTAGCTTATGCAGTACGTATACTTCATTGAACCCGCAGTACGACGCGCAAAATAAAAAACGTTTCCGTGAGTTCATATGTGCTGATGCATAGAACATATAACACGTAGGCTAAATTGTTTATAAACAAGAAACACGCACGCTTACGGCGTCGTGTTGTTTTCATGAAATACAGAACCACAGACCTCTCTCCGGCCCCCTTCCTCCTGATTTTCTTTTTAAGTCTGTGGAAAGAAGGAAGTGATCTGCAGTGATCTGACAAGCTTGTTCCTGTAAAGTAGAGAGTTTTATTTCACACTCGCTGTCCTTTATTAGTTTTTCATTTAATGAGGTGGCTAAGGTCAGCTGGGTGTCTTTCGAGAAATCAATGGACGTACATGGTAGAAATCGGAAAATGTGTCAAAAATTGCTGTACTCTAAAGAACATGAGGAAGATCATTTGACAGCTGGTGTCAAGACTTGTGCTCACACCTGAAAGGCAATATTTATGAATAAATCTTAAGCTACGAGTGAGTGACTGTTTGTAGTACTGAAGACTGTTGCCTGTGTTGTCAGCAGCTGTGCATTTTTTGTATATTTGACATGTGAGATCTTGCAATTTCTTTCTCACGGTGTTTTTCAGTCTAGCTTAGTCATATTTTTATAGTTTCCTTTCTGCAGACTCAGTGCAGAAGAGCTAACAGGATTCTTGTGATCAGCGAATAACTAGTTCAATTGTCTTAATTATCACATACTTTGTGTGCAATTTTGTGGTGTATGTGTCTTCAGGACATCCTATAATCAGTGGGAGAGTCAAACAGAACTAAAAGCAAGGAACGGCTCAGTTGGCTAAAGTAGCAGGTGCATATCACTCTTACCATAGTTTATATTTTTGTGACCTATACTGCTCTACACACATGAAGGTCTCATTGGTTTTCGTATTCATGTGGTATATGAACATGTTTCCTCAAGGCTTTTCAAACTGAAACGACCCTTTTCACTTTAAGTTTGGCATACAGATCAAGATATTTAGCTTATCTGTATTATCAACGGCTGAAATGGTCTCGTCCACCAGAAAGGCAGTTTAATTGAGAGCCACTGAAGGCGCAAAAGTGCAAGATGTGTGCTTCATAGTTAATGCAGTGGTGTAGCCCCGGAATGGGACACTGGACAAATGGCCCACCCTTGAAATTATCAGCAATGGAATACCGAGAACCAAATAACACATACTCGACTTGCCTGCACTGGAGACCAAGGGCATCAGCCCCCCTATACCCCCACCACACCGCACAAGTTCCGCCTATATCACAGGTTGTAAGTCCACGGCCCATGTTCAAGCATTTTGTCAAGGCTTATGCGAGCTTATGTTTTCAAATGGAAGCATTTTTGTAAGAGAAACAAATATAAACATTAAACATCAGTGGCGACATTTGTGTATGCAATTTGTTTATGCTAGCTTTGTCAACTTGAGGCCAGAATAGAGTAAAATACGTAGCTCGTTAGATGAACTAAACCTTCTCCCTAGTCAGTATATCCCGACTTGACCCCAGTCTGCTGCACACAATTGTAGCTGATCACTCTAGTGAAGGAATTGTTATCTTTGATGGGTCATTCAAATTGTGTTCTACAACCAACGTCAAGTGTTGCTTTTCTTATCCTGAAATAATTGAATTGAAAAACTAAATGCACACACATCAGGAGCTTATGATTTCACTCTTTTTATATCAAAACTAAATATAACTTACAGCAGAATGATGAAGTGTTCAGTTTCATAGAAATTGCAATGGTTTTCTCAAGCTCACACAAAGGAAGACATCATTTTCTTCCTTGGAATGTGATATTGAGTGCCTTGTGATTGCGTTATCTGAATTTGCCACATTTGTTGACAGTGCTTCATAATTCACACCTGAAGGGGCTATATTCTTAGCAAGGTTTGATAGTACTCTGCGCACATGATTTGCAGCTAACTAAAAGAGGCTTTTCCTGTCGAGCTAGTAATACATGCTCAGAACATCACCACTGCAAAGATACACCAGCCCCAACCAAGAAAGCGCACATCTGCAGTGATTAGTCCACATATTTAAAGTTTTTTTGCTGTGCCAATAAGGCTGGCTGAGTGAGCACTGCATCATGTACCAGGAGGCTGCAGTGACAAAGTCGTACTTACAAAACACTCACCACCTGATAGGAGAAGTACTGACGTGCCAACCATTCAAAACAGAATGCTGGAGAAAAGAGCGGTGATTACTTTTACAGTCCATAAAAAGATGCCAAGAGTTCAAAGTTGTAATGTTGCTGATCTTTCAGTCAAGTAAAATAAGAGTACACTGAAAAAAGATACTGAGGATACGCCATCAGAACATTACAAAACAAGAACCGACGGAGGTTCGTATTCATTACATGAACAGCCTTCAACAGATAAGGCGAGTAAGTAACTGACAAACAATGAGTGCACGAGGCAGAGCTGTCACACGAGGTCGTCAGCACTCAAATGACACAGGATGGAATCGGGGCTGGTGCCAGGGTAGGCACAGAGAGGCTAGACTGGAGCCCCGCCCTCCCCCAATTTTTTCCCGACCCATGTGTTGTGTTTTGACGATGTGTTACGACAATGTTCCTAAGAGGAAACATAGTCGTAACACAATGGCCAAGTTCCCCACCTCTCTGCTCCTCCTGAAGAACCTCGCTTATCGTTGGTGCACCCACGTTATAGACCAATCCTGGCACCAACCCTGGCCAAAAAAACAATAAGAACAACAGCAAACTCAAAGCAAATGTTACCTCCATACTTTGACTTCTTGCTTTGTGCGCAAATGAATCTAGCAAGAAGGATGTGAAACACCAAATAAAAGCACCACTATCCACACCTGCTAGTACCTACTTTCATAATGGTACAAAGTGCTGAAGAAGCATTCAAATAGCAATCCTACGAAGCGAAATATCATAAAGCAACAGGAGGCTGTGTGGCCCTGACTGAGACAACACCACAACAAAACGAGAAACCTCTCAGGCATGCCAGCAGTAGACGCACAGCACTGAAAAGTCTTAAAAACCTACCTTCAATGCCTTTCTTGCCCAAGAACATTAAAACCATACACACTGATGGAGAAGAAAGCCATTACTCAAATTCGGCTCTTATGCACTGATGGAAGATACTTGGCTGGATTCCTAACAATGGCTTCAGTACAACTCTTGAATATACCCTCAAAGGTGCTGACTGCAAGTGAACGAGACATAAAGGCAGACTACAATGCAACACAATGAGCACATTAACCTCTAACCATGAACTTATGCTAGAGTGGGTCCCGCAAAAAATCTAGAACCCTGGGAACACTCAACATTTCCAACCGAAATCTCGACCTCACAAACACAATAAGAATGTTCCGATGGCCTGCTGCCCATCGCCATGATGTGAAACAGGGGCATATACACACCCACAGCTCATCTTTACGTGATTAAAATACTCTTGCTTCCAGGTTTCTAGAAACCGTCTCACCAAATTTCTCTGTAATAAGCTCACCACCTTCATCGTTGCTGGGAGTGTGTTCAAATTAAAGGCGACAGAGGGCACTAGTGGGATTGCATGCAGATGGTGCTCTTCGAATAAATGAGCAATGGCCTTCATGGTCATCTTCAACCACCTTTCACGTCTGAGCCACTTGTTATATTCACGTTGACATGTTAGTGAAGTAATTGTGCCTAATGAAAGGCATGAAAGACATAAATATCAGTAAGAGAGGCATGTAAACTTTAAGACGTCTTTAACTTTTGCTAATTTCAACTTTGTTAGAACTAAAAAAACCGAATGGTTGCTCTAATCACACTTTGTATATAATAGAGAACCATTTGTACTGTGTTTCTAATATCTTTCTACATGCAATGAGTGGATAAAGCCAGGCTTGCTTAAGCTAAACTGAGGCTTGGAAGCTCATCAGAGAATGACAATCAACGTGCTTTCTTGTATTGGCCATGTCAGACTCGGCCCTCATGTTCATTATTATTTTAGTTATACTATTATTATTATTATTATTAGTAGTAGTAGTATATTTGTATGAGATAGGGCTAACATGTTCTTCAATTTAATGGTCTTTCCTAAAATGTAATTCTGTGCCTTGCTCAAACATCTTTTTCAATAAAAATGCCATCACTAGCTGTCCTCTTACTTGATTTGCCTTGAATGTGTGTTTGATTCAGTGAACTGCTGGAAAATTTGCTGCACTGGCTTACTGTCAGCTACAAATTCAGTTCATTTCACTAGAGGTGCCGGGAGTCGGAATAGTAGCATTATTTTTGTGTGCTAGAGTTGACTAAAAACTAACTGCTCTGGCAGAAGATACACAATAATTATGGCAACAGTGAAGTCGAAAAGAGCTCAACTAGTGGATTTTCACATAAACAAGTAGGCGAAGAACTACTATAACTAATAATGAGATACAGTAAGATTTCTGGTTTTTAGATTGGCACAACAAAGAAGGAAAAAAGACTTTTGAGTAACCTGCGCAAGCAGCGGCTTCCTGAGTAGTCCTGTGATGATGTTTTGAAAAAAAAAAGAAAGAAACCATTTGAGAAGGTACAGTCAGAATGAAAAACAATCATGCATTAGCTTTCTTTCAATTATACTGCAGGGTAAACATATCCTTCACTCTTGTGTACAACCTGTTTCTTATTTTTTGGTATTGCTGGTCAATTTTGCGTAATGCCTTGTGGATGTAGTATATATGTGTTCTGTAAATTTGGATAAACTTCAGTCGCGAGTCAGCACTTGCGTTCCTGTGGCTCATTTGTTTTTAATTTTCTTTGTTGTACTGTTCTAATATCATGAATCCATACCAACTTATTTTGTCAGTCCTATTCAAGCTTTCTAGCTCCTATAGTTTACTACTAAACCATGTGAGATCTATGACCAAGCATGCCTCTCAATATGTTTAGAGGACCGTTTGATGTACGACAAGGTTCACAGCATTCATCGCATTAGTTACGTGAATATTGCTTTTTGCTGTTCAGGGGCACATGCACGGTCTTAATCTTCAATTTTTGCAAATGTGGCTTTACAAGCTTCAGTGATTTTATGATGTGAATAAGTTAGGAAAGACAACTAAGCATGACTTACGACCACGAGCTTGCTGATCTACAATGGGACAAAGCTCAAGATGCAAGACCACACCGTCATTTATTCCAACTGATTGAAAATTCAGGTATTTAGAATAGTGATTTAGCCTTTTTTAATTGAGGTCTGGTTGCAGGAGTCAAGCCCACAGCCAACATGAAGTTACACTTTGTTTCTCATAGCACTGGAGCGCAAGTACCAGGCAATAAAAATTGAAAAAACATTGTCACTTTATATTGTGGCACTCGACCCCGCAGGGGCGCCTGCGCAAGTAGGCGTTTGGTGTGTAGCGACTCCACGGACCCGAGCTAACGGGGGAGTTTTCTACTCCCTCCCACGCCTAGCCGTGCGTGGCTTTGCCGTGTCCGGGGAAAAGGGGATCCTGGGGGTTGAGCCGACGCTGGGTGATTGGACCTTTAAGGCCCCCCGGCAGAGGCAACACACCCCTTTGGCCCCAGCTTCACGTAGACGGCACCTCTGGGCTGACCCACCCAGGGGAAATCGGCAGTCGCCTTTTCCTATCTCTCTCTCCGTATATCTTCGTCTTTTGTTCTCACTTTACATCTTTCCTGTCTTCTCCTCACTTCATTTTACTTCCAATTTTTCCTGGCGGCAAGGGTTAACCTAGTGTAAATATCCAACCTTGGATAGATATACTAGGTTATAGCGGCCATGTACGGCTGGCGCTTGCGCCTCCTTCGTGTCTCGCAGCGTCCCCTTGTTGGGCTCGGTGGTGGGTGGCTGGCATGGCCGCCGAAAAAGCTATCAAATTTAAGGGAACCCCTAGCCCTGTCACAACTAATCGCCCCTCCAAGAGGTGGCGCATCGATGCAATTCTTGAATTTTTCCCGAACAAAAAAGATAACTTCCCAAAATACCACATTATCCACTGTGAAGGCACAGAAAATAAAGCTAGAAACATTTCACCTTTCCTTATAGAAACGCTGGGCGCAGGCTACAAGGCCACAAAGATCGCCAGTGGTGACCTGTTACTTGAAGTAAAAGACAACGCACAGTACCAAAGACTACATAAACTCACAGCATTTGGGGATCAGCCTATCACAATCACACCGCATCGAACCTTGAACACAGTGAAGGGTGTTGTATCAGATGGAGACCTGATGGACCTCTCTGATGATGAACTTCTAACAGGCTGGAAAGAGGAAAACGTCATTCAGGTGCAGCGTATCAAAATAAGAAGAGAAAATAAGGAAATCCCAACGAAGCACATCATACTAACGTTCGAATCTAGCACCCTCCCAACTGAAATAGCAACAGGATATCTTAAACTGCCAGTTAGACCATACATACCCAACCCGAGGCGCTGCTATAAGTGTCAGAGGTTCGGGCACGGCTCCCAGAGCTGCCGAGGACAGATTACTTGCGCGAAATGCGGTACCAAAGGTCATACCGCTGACGATGACTGTCAGCTACAAGTGCACTGCGCAAACTGTGAGGGTGACCATCCTGCATATCCCAGGTCATGCGTGGCCTGGAAAATGGAAAAAGAAATTATCAGTACAAAGTTTAAATTGAACATAAGCTTCCGTGAAGCGCGGCAGCGCGTTTCCCCGCATTTTGCTGGGAACACATCGAATGCCGAAGTGGTGCGAGGGGGGTCAGCAACACTTCGGTTTTCGGCAATGCCTTAGACCACGCCCAGCGTGCCGAGGCAAATGCCACAAGCCCCCAAGGGGGGAGCAGCCTCGGCTGCCCCACCCTCCTTGAATACAGCCCCACCGAAGGCTCCTGTGAACCTTGGCAGCAGCCAGGGCACCACACAAACTAAAGAGGTCCCCTCGACCTCCAGCCCGGTGGGGTTTAAGGCTCCGTCTGTCACGACGAAGCCTACAACGAAAACATTATCTGTCGCCTCTCCTGAGGCGATGGACACTTCAACTGCACCGGCGCAGACTGCGCCAAAGGAGCGGCGGGGTTCCCTCGACCGCTCTAAAAAAGACAAAACGGTAATTACAGGGCCTTCTAAGGGCTCTGTAAGATAAATCACTTGTCTCTTTAGACACCAGCCACACTCATTTCGTACACACAGCACTTCTTTACTCCCATAATGGAGACACAAATTATACAATGGAACGTCAGAGGACTACTTCGAAACCTCGACGATGTCCAAGAACTTCTACACAAACATTCTCCAAAAGTGCTGTGTGTACAGGAAACACACTTAAAATCCAAGAATGCAAGTTTCTTGCGTCAATATATTGTCTTCCGAAAAGACAGAGATGATGCTGTGGCGTCATCTGGTGGTGTAGCCATTATAGTTAATCGAGGAGTAGCATGCAGTAATCTACCACTACTAACACCCCTAGAGGCAGTGGCTGTTCGAGCAGTTCTATTGAATAAGCTCGTCACCAACTGCTATCTATACATACCACCGCAACACCACCTGGAAAAACATGATTTCCAGTCTTTAATGGATGAGTTACCAGAACCTTATTTGGTTCTAGGGGACCTGAATGCGCACAGCGGTTTATGGGGTGACTGTCGATGTGATGCACGAGGTCGTCTCATTGAACAGTTGCTCTTTTCATCAGGTGCTTGTCTGTTGAATAGAAAAGAGGCAACATATTATAACCTTGCAAACAATACTTACTCCTCCATAGATCTCAGTATCGCATCTCCTTCACTTGTACCATTACTTCAGTGGAAAGTCATAAATAATCCATACGGAAGTGACCATTTTTCTTTAGTTTTGAGTACACCAATAACATATCAATATCTTCCACATGTTCCCAAATGGCTGGTGAACAAAGCCGACTGGGAACAATTTCAAAAGATTACACACCTATGTTGGACCGACATATGCGGATTAGGCATAGATGAAGCTGTGCAGTACTTCACGGCTTTTCTTACTGACGCAGCAGCCAAGTGCATTCCACAAACATCTGGACTGCCCGGCAAACGACACGTCCCGTGGTGGAACACTGAGTGTCAGAATGCGCGAAAGGAACAAAACAGGGCATGGAGGTTGCTGCGCAACTCGCCGACAGCGGAAAAACTTGAGAGCTTTAAGAAAGTAAAATCTCGTGGCAGCAGAACGCGTCGGCAGGCCAGAAGAGAAAGCTGGCAGAAGTTTCTATCAGGGGTCAATTCATACACACAGGAGGCTAAAGTCTGGAACATGATCGGTAGGATAGCAGGGAAACAAGTACACACACTTCCACTCGTAAACACTCAAGGTGATACCTTGGAAGATCAAGCAAACTTCCTCGGGGCACAATTTGAACGGGTATCCAGCTCGTCCCACTATACTGACACTTTCCAAAAATACAGAAGAAGAATAGAAAAGCAGAAACTCGAACACAAATCCACTAGATACGAGGCATATAACCAAGCTTTCAGTCTAGCGGAGCTCCGAACATCCCTAAACTGCTGCAGTACTTCTGCCCCAGGTTCTGACCGTGTAGTGTATGAAATGTTAAAAAACCTCCCAGCCGAAACACGAAAAACCCTACTTTGTTTGTACAATGCTATCTGGTTTTCTGGCACTATCCTTACCTCCTGGCAAGAGGCTATTATTATTCCCATTTTGAAAGAGGGCAAGGACCCTTCTTTAGCTTCAAGTTATAGGTCTATTGCACTTACAAGCTGCTTGTGCAAAGTATTCGAAAAAATAATAAACTGCCGACTTGTACATATCCTTGAAACAAACAATTTGCTCGACCCATTTCAGGGCGGGTTCCGAGAAAGTAGATCCACCACAGACCACCTTGTTCGTATCGAGGCACAGATCAGAGACGCCTTTGTCCATAAACAATATTTTCTCTCTGTGTTCCTCGATATCGAAAAGGCGTATGATACAAGATGGCGTTTCGGAATTCTAAGAGACCTGTCCCAACTTGGTGTGGGAGGAAGAATGTTTCATATAATCGAAAGTTACCTGTCAAACCGTTCATTCCGTGTCCGTCTGGGCAGTGTGCTCTCCCAAACATTTGTCCAGGAAACAGGCGTGCCACAAGGTGGCGTGCTTAGTTGCACACTTTTTATTATCAAAATGAATTCTTTGCACTTGTCCATTCCCCGCAATATGTTCTATTGTACATATGTCGACGACGTTCAGCTTGGCTTCAAGTCATGCAACTTGGCCATGTGTGAGCGGCAGGTTCAGCTGGGTTTAAATAAGGTCTCCAAATGGGCAGATGAAAACGGATTTCGACTTAACCCACAAAAAAGCACGTGTGTCTTGTTCTCTCGAAAGAGAGGCATGCACTCGGAACCTGACATTCGACTGAACGGACAACGTCTGTCCGTCAAAGCCGAGCATAAATTCTTAGGCTTAATCTTGGACAACAAGTTGACCTTCGTACCGTACATCAAGTATTTAAAAACAAAATGTTTAAAAGCCATGAATGTTATAAAAGTGTTGTCACGTACTATGTGGGGTAGTGATAGGCAATGCCTCATGAACCTCTATAGAAGTCTCATTCGCACCCGCTTAGATTAAGGGGCCTTTGTCTATCAGTCTGCTACTCAAAGTGCCTTGAAGATGCTGGACCCCGTACACCATTTGGGCATCCGCCTTTCTACGGGTGCTTTTCGCACCAGCCCCGTAGAAAGCCTTTACGTTGAGTCAAATGAGTGGTCGCTTCATCTGCAAAGAACTTACATGTCCTTTGTTTATTTCCTTAAGGTGAAAGCAGACAAGAAGCACCCCTCATACTCTACTATTAATGATCTGTCGAGCTACATTCTGTTTCAAAACAGGCCTTCGTTGAGGCAGCCCCTTTCAGTTCGCCTGAAGGGTCTAGCTGAAGAAACTGGAGTGTCACTTGAACACAGTTTAATGGCTCCTGTAGCATACCCGCCACCGTGGCAATGGCAGATTATAGACTGCGATGTGTCTTTCCTAGAAGTAACAAAACATGCACCTATTGCCCATATTCGAACATACTTCCTGGAACTTCAACACAAATACACACGTCCTGAGTTCTTTACAGACGCCTCCAAGACTAACTCCTCTGTGTCCTACGCTGCTGTCGGCCCATCCTTTTCGGATGCTGGCCCTCTACATCCACGCACAAGTATCTTCACAGCGGAAGCTTACGCAATACTTGTGGCAGCTAAACACATCAAGCAATTACAAATACAAAAAGCAGTAATTTATACAGACTCCCTCAGTGTGTTAACGGCTCTGCACAGTCTTAAAAAAAACCCTGTCCTCGTTTCACTTTACTCCATTTTATGCACACTCTACAAACTCAACCAACATGTTGTAGTGTGCTGGGTGCCAGGGCACCGTGAGATCCAAGGCAACGAGAGGGCGGATCAGCTCGCTGCATCCGTCCATGAGAGCACCGCCATTACATCCATATCAATCCCGGCCTTTGATCTTAAGCCGTCTCTCAAACGAAACCTCAGGGACTACTGGCAGAGCAAATGGGATACACACACACAAAACAAACTACACGTTATCAAGCCACACCTTGGCCATTGGCCACCAGTATCAAAATCACGTCATACAGAGGTAATACTAACGAGACTCAGGATAGGACACACATACGCGACACACTCATATCTTTTGTCCGGTGGCAATCCACCATTGTGTGACCGATGTGGTGAAGCACTAACAGTTCTTCACATTTTAATTCAGTGCAAACAATTGGACACTATAAGAAAACAACACTTTCCATTACCCTACCGACAACATATACCTTTACACCCTGCAATGTTCGTCGGTAGGGAACCGCTTTTTAGTTATAAATCATTGCTAGCGTTTTTAAAAGAGACTCATAGTTTTCATATCATATACCAGGGCATTCCGTAGCACGACCTCTCCTGAGAGGTTTTTGCTGCGGTGGCTACACAAGACAGCACGTGCCTCACGGCCCTTGGACGCAAGGGTATGAACGAGTGAGGCGCTTGTGCTAATGCCATACATAATTACCATCGTCTTTTATTATCACCAACTTTGTTCATCTATTTGCACCACACACACCTTTCACGGCATGGTCATGATTTTATCACTTGTATGTTTTTACCCGCATTACCACGAGGAATTTTATGGCCCTTATACAGCCGCCAATCACAATCATTGTCTACATTCCTGTCTCCTGAACTGGCGCTCTTTGGCCATCAAATGGCCCTTGCGCCAAAAAACACCATATATCAATCAATTTGTGGCACTCGAGAACTAGCACATTTTTAAACCCTTGCAAAACATAGATTTACTGAATTATATGGTAACATTAAAGCTGTTATTCAATAACTTTTGTAGCCATCATAACTCAGGCGTCACAAATTCGATGGAGCCTTTTTTGCACAAAATTTATTATTTAAGATATAACAATACATAAACACCAAAAAATATTTTCACTTTGCCTGAAGAAATGATGCTGGTAAAGGTTTTATCAGCTAGACCGACTTGACAACCAGTTAACATGCAACTTTAATCATGGCATTGTGGGGAATGTTTATTGATGGTATGTAAGTGGGATATTTTTGCTGTTTCAGGCCTTTTGTGCACTGATGATGACTTCTGCATAGGAAATGATGTGTCTTGTTTTCATAAAACTTCAGTAAAAGTTACTTGAGAGAAAGGTTTTTTAAAGTTGGCAGCATGACACCAATGAGGAATGGTTAGCCCATATCATTTCATTCATGTGTGTACAAGAGTCTAGTTCACTGCTACCATATGCGCCTTCCAATGAGCTGTCACACAGCTATAGGTAGAAGCTTCTTTATGATGTAAGATAGACGAGATGTTTAGTCACTGGCAGGAAGGTGGGCTTCGTGTCGATCAGAGTAAAGAACATGGTCACTGGGTAGACCTACAGTCAGGCCTCAAGTAAGTTTTACAGTATTGCAACCAATGTCTGCCTTGAATGTCATGCATATACGTTTCATTATTTCCATTGCTCATTGGGAGGTAGGGCTTTGTGGAATACTGTCGGTCTATATTGGCTTTCTTTATCTGTTGGGAGCAAGGATGACATGAGTGATGCAGCCAGCAGCTACAAAAGCAGGAGTAACAGTGCGTGACCTAGAAATGTCTGATGTAATAATATATTCCACCCAACGCTGAACCATGCAATCAACACAAGCCTACAAGTTTGTCTTTCGCAAGACAGCAGTATGTTGAATGGCACAATAAGATCCTCAGAAACGTCGCTGAATCAAGTGGTTAGGCCTGCAAACATATTCACCAATGTCACAATGTAATTGAATATTGAAGTGCTACAAAGCATTCGACACAGCTGGTACGTAAACCCACGTGATGCCATACACCTTACGTTATCTGCCTGAGGAAGCCTTGGGACTTCCCGCGTATTCGGGCATGAAAGACAGTCTAGTAATACGCCTAATTGTGCTTGCAAGTAGGCATAAATGGTCAGTTCTTGAGTCACAGCATGTGTTGAAGCTAATATGTCTCCTGTTGCTGGCAAACGATCATGCACCACTGAAAGTCTAGCAGCGTCGAAGCTTATATTTCTTGCAGATGGCAGAATTTGTTGCCATGTCAACCGGTCACCACTTTTTTAAGGTGTATATTTCTCTGGGACAGGTGAACACGCTGTTTGGGCTATGTGACAGGGCATCAATGACAATGTTGTCGTCTCCTATGATATGCGTCGGATATGTTTGACTTCTGCTGCTGTTCATGGGATTGTGGTTGCAACGATTGTAACTGAGGGAGTGTAACATGTATCAATAAAAGATGTACTCACGTATTCTATGACGAAAAATCACGTAACTTCTTTCATGTAATACTGTAATGACATGAGCACTTACCATTTATGCCCACTTGTAAGCACAATTACGTATACCACGATTAGAAAGTCTTGCACATACACCCAAAAACACGGGAAATCCAAAGCCTTTCCCGGGCAAATAACATGAGGTGTAGTATAGCATCAGGTGGGTGTCCGTACCACCTGAGTAGATTGCTTTGTGCCAGTTCAGGATTCAGTTGCATTGTCACATTGCAGGATATGTTTACAGGGCCAACTACATGTGACAGTGACATTTTTCAGGATATGTTGGCTTCAGTCTCCACAAAAAAATGCTGTGATGCTGCTCAGATAGTGGGCATAAGTTTTCAGGACATGTAAGGGAACTGATTGGGCGCCATATGTACTCCTTTGACGAGTCGTTGATCTAGCACAAATTGCATTCAAGATGCCGTACGATGATATATAGTGGAAATTTCATTTGATATTCGGGAAGTAGCATATACTGTCGCACAAGCATCTGTTGGTTCCCAAACGTTTTTATGGGAGTTCTTGGTCTAAGGGAGCTCAATATTGTAGCATTTCTGTGTATCAGTAGCAACAAGTGGAGAGAATAGTTATAATGGCCTGGCACGATGGTACGAAATGTTATTAGAGTACGTAGTTCACAAAAATAAGATGAAGGAACTTGTAGGGCTTATCAGCATCTAGTATTCGGAGATGGAAAGCTCTCAACACCTATAAATCTGCCTGAGTAGAGCTGAATACTGGATGGGGAGAACACGAGGAGAAGACAGGGGAGCTTTTGGACATCAAATGCACACCTGTTTATGCTGACAAATGTGCCTCATTCAGATGTTGAATTACAGAATTCAGATGTGAACTGTGCTGGTCTGATGAACTCGCGATGAGTAGGTTGTCGAGGCAAGCATGATAGAATTCAAGGCTGGGGAAAATACTGAAATGTATGTCTGGAATTCGTCATGCCGCATGGCATATATAGAAGATCAGATACGATGAGCGGTGTCGCTATCAGTATGTTATTTGAAATGTACGCATCTTCTTAAAGGATTTGATGGTTGAACCACATGAGGCCAATTTCAAAAAAAATCTGCATCATATATCTGACATCATATACGAATGGGAAGTGCTGGATTGAAACAGCTAGGCTCAGTTGACTGTTGGTGCTATGCCGTCAGCATCCCGATTTAGACTTCAGCACCATTCGCAGAACATAGTAACACCAACACACAGCACACATTGGGCTGAGTGAAGTTGGCAAATTCTGTAAATATATGCGTAATTTGGTAAATCTGCCTCAAAAATTATTTTCAATTACAGCCCGATTGAGCCATTGCTTCTAATATAATTTAAGTAGTACATAGATTTCATGGTTGAGTTGCCATATGTAGAATTATTTCTTCTTTGTTTCTCGGTCATGAGAGCCCTGACACTAGAGCTCTTTCTCAAAAAACCATCCCGTACTGCTGTGGTGGCTCCGTGGTTTAATATATGAAACAGTGATAATGTAGTGTGCTATAATATTGTTGCAACGAAAAGAAGCAGGTGCAATTGCTATGCGTTAAAACACAAGTAATAATTTGACTGATCGCTTCGCACCGATGCAGAGCTTTCCTTAGCGGTTGAGCTGTCAAAAATGTTGAAAATTAGCACTCGTGTTGTGCCCACTCTACCATAGTCCTCATTAGATTTACGTTATTTTGCTTATACGCTGGCTAGTAGCATAATCAGGTACTTTTCCTGAGTGTATACATGTAATGTTGTTAGGACTAAGTTAATAGCGGACAGGCGTATAGGTGGACTGTTATGGCTTTGCACACATCTTACTAATAAAGCATGCACGTGTATACGCTTAGTTATTGTATTTTACGAGCTGCCGTATTGTGTTCACGTGGTCTGGTGTATGTCGCAATTAGAGCGAGGTGTATCTGAGATTAAGTACACACACATGTGACCATGTTGGGTCACGTTTTCAAGGGCGTAGGCAGTGTTTATTTCTGGGTGAAGCGTCGAACCCATGGTGTGGCTGAACCAGTATTATTCGATTGAATTGTATAGTTTGAACCCAACCTTGTGGCTACGCCTAGCACCTTATACTACCACTTAAATTAATAAGGACTAATATTGTGCGCTTCTTCACCTCTTTACGGCCGTCATTTTCGCTTGGCATTTACGCGTCAATCTCGCACGTACAACCGTGGCTTTTCACGCATGTCGAGTTCAAGACTACTGCAGCTGCATACCACCCGGAACTCCGGCATGATGAAATAAAATATATGCTGCAATCAGATCAGCTGATGCTGGTTTTCGCAATTTTGCGAGGATCGCCTGATATATCTTGCTGATGCTTTGTAATGGTGTCTTTTGATCGTGATCAGACCTCTCAGGTTGTGTTTGGCGCAGAATCACGCAAACCTTTGGCGAAGACGTTAGCTAAATCACAGCCTGAGAGTCAGAAATCGCGATGTGCAGATCGCAACTGTCTTATTTCCTCCGCTATGATAGGTGTCCGTGCGACACGCAACGCAGGCTTAGCACAGACGTAAGAAAGAGTACGCTTGCTTTGTTGGTTATACAGACAGCTGGTGCTGTATAAAAGCTATCGCTTGCATGCTGTTTCATTAAAAAAAATTCGTTTCACAGTCTTTTGCGCCAACCATGACCTCGGTCGCGATACTAGCTCGCCAAGCTGAGCGACAGTAGATTTTGACATTTGCGGGTTGACTACACCATCGCTGCCTTTCTGCGTGCTAAATATCACTTTTGTTAAGGAGCCTTGAAATCGTATTTAGTTTTGTTGTGAATAAATACTTCCCTGGCCACATTTCGGGCGATTTTGTCTGATTTCGTCGACGCCTCCTTACTAAGACCTCGCAACACCGATTTTCTCATCCGGGTTCTGGGTAGGTGTTCTGTGTCTGGGCAAGGAAAAGATAATTTCAGCTGCCTCCGCAACGCCAGCGCGAGTCAGATTACATTTGTGAGTATAAGTTACTGTTCTTCTGTACGAGCGCCGTCTTGTTTATACCTGTCACGTGTACCCTAATCAACCGCTCGCTGTAGTGTGCGAATATTTGCCGAGTAAGTTGGACGAACACTTGCGGCTAGTCGCGTACGTGCAACCCGAGTGATTGATCTTTTTTCTTTCGATTCGAGGGTACATAGTAGAGTACAGGTAACCTTTAATTTGCAATTTGTGTAAGCTTACCGCAACGTGACGAGAGCCTACGTCGTCTGCCTATGTGTCGGGTATCTTTTAGAAAAGTGCCTGCCCGTCACCAATGCTAATTTTATGTGCCTGGGTGTCAAACTTGTGCAGTGGATCGGCAGTGTGAGCTAAATGGTGCATACTCGTAGCACATGTCGCACCATTTGGCATAACCGCGTCTTTACGATGCATCTAAAACAAGGCCAACTACAGCAGTCTGCCGTGGGTTCAGCGTGGCCATTATGTGGAGCGTGGCTCATTGCAACTAGAGGCAGTTCTCTGTGTGGGAGGTTAGTACGCTAGACAAGGCTTGTGTAACTTGCCAGCTATATTAGATAAAATGAGCAGTGACGTTTAAAAGCATCGTGACATCAATACGAGTAAATAAAAGTAGCATCAACATTTATGTCAGTTACTTCGCAGCAAAGAAAGTTGTGGTCGTGATTATATTGCTACTAGCGGGTTTAGCTTGGCAGACACAAGGAGGTCTAAGTTACTTTTTTGTTTTTTCTTGCTTTGCAAGTCCAAGAATACCTTTCAGTTTGTTTTGAAAATTCACTCGTGGAGAGTCAGAAACAAAATATGAAATTTCAAGTAACAGGAGTTTTCCCCGAGAAAATGCAGCACGCTAAAGTTAGTGTGTTGTACAAATCCGGAAATAAGAATGAGTTCTCAAATTACCATCCAAATGCAATGTTGCCTGTTTATTCTAAAGGGCTAGAAAAGGTTATCTGTAAGCGAATTATATCTTTTTGCGATAAGCATTTTTCTAGTGCGTCAGAACAGTTCAGTTTTCGTCAAGGTTTATCAAGTCAACACGCTTTGCTAGCACAAAAAGAAATCATCTTAAAGGGATTTGAGGAAATGAAGCTAACCATGGGTATTTATATTGATTTTTCTAAGGCATTTGACAGAATACACCACCAAACTCTGTTTACTAAACTAGAACATTATGGTTTCCGGGGTGTAGCCCTAAATCTCGTCAAATCTGATCTAGGGAATAGAAAGCGATGTGTAAGCACTAAAGATAAAAGTTTTTCGCTATTAGACAAAAACGCCGGTGTTCCGCAGGGAAGTATGTTAGACCCCGTGTTATTTAACATCTATGTAAACGACATAGTAATAGTTAGCGAGAACGTCTAATTTTCAGTTTACGCCGATGACACAAGCTTGTTCCTCCAATCCAACGACGTATCTAATCTTAGTGTACTGACGATAGTTATTGCGCGAGAACAAAACGACGACACAGAGACAAGAAGGACACGAAAGACACGAGCGCAAACTTCCAACTGAGTTTATTGCGCAGAGCACGAAAATATATAGAGGAGACAGTGACCATGGCACAAGAGCAGAACATGAGTAAGAAAACCAAAAGCAAACAACACAAATACAAAGGCACTGAAAAACAGCAAAGAAAAATCTAGAAGAAACTGAACCAGAAAGGTAAAGCTACCTGCCCGCACCGAATCCTTCGAGGAACCTGCGTTCCTTCTCGGACTAAGCCACGGAGGGCTTGCTAATCCAAGGCACCTGTTCGCGTTACCTGCCCGCACCGAATCCTTCGAGGAACCTGCGCTCCTTCTCGGACAAGGCCACGGAGGGCTTGCTAACACAAGGCACCTGTTCGCGTGCCATTTGCGCAGCCTCGACAATGACCCGGGTGCCCACATCTCTGTGTTTGTACAACGTCGCTGTTTCCTCGAAGAGGGGAACACACTTGCACTCAGTGCAGTGCTGGGCAAGAAAACCATCTTTCCCGTTTTTAACATTGTTCGCGTGCTCTCTCAGCCGATCGTTCAGGCATCTTCCGGTCGTTCTGACATAACAAGCACCACATGAAAGGGGGGTCCTATAGACGACTTCCCGGGAGCAGGCCGCATACCTGTTTCGATGTTGAACTCTGCAATCTGTTGATGATTTCGTTTTCAGGGGGTTGGTAGATTTGGTGAGGCTGAATAATTTGAACGGTGCTGAGAACATGACACGAACTCCAACACATTTTCCGATTTTTTTGAGCCTATGTGATATCTGGTGTATGTATGGAATCACGGCTACCCTTTCACGTTCTGTATCCGTGTTGATCAGATTCTGTCGCGTTTTCTGCTCCGCCTTATTAGTCCGCAGGATCGTCTCCGCAACAGACGCGATAAACGCCTCGGGGAAACCTGAAGCCTTAAGGCGGGAAACTTGAGCTTTGAAGCTCGCAGAGATATTGTGGGCGCAAGACCTATTTAAAGCATTCAGTCCTCGTAACCCTTATCGCAGTCTCTATTTGCCGTGCGCGCACCTTTTCCTTTTGCATTCGCACCAAGCAACTCCCTTTGGACGTTAAAGCCCTGTTTGGAGGTTACCACCCCTCCATCGGCCATGGCATACGGGTGTGCAAAATTCTTCGGTCTGAATGGCACCGACAAGAGCGCATGTACCGGGATGCCCTGCATGTCCAGCTTCAACTGACAGATCCAACACCGGCAGTGAAGAAAAGAAGATGGCGAGAGTACTGCGACCGAATTGAGTACACTGCAAACCACCTGTGGTCACGTGAGCTCGCCAGCCTTCGTGCGCAGCGCCCAACTAAGCCTCGGCAATCAGGTGTCGTCCACTCATGCAGTGACGTCGTCCTCCCAGACTACGTCCACAACACCCTCGCTCTAGGTCCGAAGTTCACCGTCGACCGAGGGAGGTCCGCACCCGAGCTTCTTTCAATGGTGCGCTCTGTGGCTGTCCATGCTTCACTTGAGGATTCAGACAGGTGCATATCAGAAGGTGTCGACGTGCTCCTACGGGGTAAGCCTACCAGCAAGAGCCTTCCGGTGCGGAAGACGACCAAGTTTCTTAGAGACAATGAACTTTGTGTTGTGCCGTCAGATAAGGAGGGTGGTTTCGCCGTTCTTCCTAACTGCTTGTACCTGAAAAAGGCGGTCACAGCTATCGAATCTGCTTTCAAATGTTGTACCGACATTCGTCTAGATAGGGTAAAAACGCAGGCCAGGGAAATGTGTCGTAAACTAGAGTTAAAACAGTTAGCACAGTACAATAGCAAAAGTGACAAAAATGGGCTCAGCATGTTTTTTTCTGCCAAAACACATAAGGTTGACATGCCCTTCCGTGTCATTGTGACAGAAAGTGGTACGTGGCAAAAGCAACTCGGCTTGTTTATTCAGACCCATCTAAAGTGTCTAAAGATTGACGACCCATTTGTGATCAAAAACTCGCAGGCTCTGATAGAATTTTTCAAACAACCAAATCAATCTAATCTTTTCGGTTTTTCAATTGACATAAAGGACCTATACTACTCGCTGCCTCACGATGAGGTACTAGAATGTATAAGGAATAACATAGAAACTTTCGGAGAATTGAACTTCCAATTAAAAACTGGCATTAGTTCGCGGGATTTTCTTGACCCTGTTTTGCTGTATCTTACGTCTACTTTCGTACAATGGAATGATTGCATTTATCTGCAGAGAAAGGGTGTTTCAATTGGTTCATGCATAGCACCTCTACTCAGTGATCTTCTATTGGCAAAAATGGGCAAAAAACTACAGGAAAAGTTAGAAGGCTCGCATGTCGTCAAAATATTTAGATACGTGGATGATTTTTTGGTTATTCTAAATTGTGAGTCTTCTATGTTTCACTCGTTGGCCACTCAAACTATAGGCGTGTTCGAAAATTGTTTGCAGCCCCTTGTGGTGACACATGAAATGCCCGATAATGACAAATTACGCTTTTTGGATTTAAATCTGGTTTTTAGCTCACAGCACATCTGTTGGTGTTATGAACCACGTGCGCAGAAACCTCTGCTTCCCTTTTCTTCTGCTCACAGTAAGATAGTTAGGCGAGGCATAGCACGAACCTGCCTTGAGAATGCTTTAAATAGGTCTTGCGCCCACAATATCTCTGTGAGCTTCAAAGCTCAAGTTTCCCACCTTAAGGCTTCAGGTTTCCCCGAGGCGTTTATCGCGTCTGTTGCGGAGACGATCCTGCGGACTAATAAGGCGGAGCAGAAAACGCGACAGAATCTGATCAACACGGATACAGAACGTGAAAGGGTAGCCGTGATTCCATACATACACCAGATATCACATAGGCTCAAAAAAATCGGAAAACGTGTTGGAGTTCGTGTCATGTTCTCAGCACCGTTCAAATTAATCAGCCTCACCAAATCTACCAACCCCCTGAAAACGAAATCATCAACAGATTGCAGAGTTCAACATCGAAACAGGTATGCGGCCTGCTCCCGGGAAGTCGTCTATAGGACCCCCCTTTCATGTGGTGCTTGTTATGTCGGAACGACCGGAAGGTGCCTGAACGATCAGCTGAGAGAGCACGCGAACAATGTTAAAAACGGGAAAGATGGTTTTCTTGCCCAGCACTGCACTGAGTGCAAGTGTGCTCCCCTCTTCGAGGAAACAGCGACGTTGTACAAACACAGAGATGTGGGCACCCGGGTCATTGTCGAGGCTGCGCAAATGGCACGCGAACAGGTGCCTTGTGTTAGCAAGCCCTCCGTGGCCTTGTCCGAGAAGGAGCGCAGGTTCCTCGAAGGATTCGGTGCGGGCAGGTAACGCGAACAGGTGCCTTGGATTAGCAAGCCCTCCGTGGCTTAGTCCGAGAAGGAACGCAGGTTCCTCGAAGGATTCGGTGCGGGCAGGTAGCTTTACCTTTCTGGTTCGGTTTCTTCTAGATTTTTCTTTGCTGTTTTTCAGTGCCTTTGTATTTGTGTTGTTTGTTTTTGGTTTTCTTATTCATGTTCTGCTCTTGTGCCATGGTCACTGTATCCTCTATATATTTTCGTGCTCTGCGCAATAAACTCAGTTGGAAGTTTGCGCTTGTGTCTTTCGTGTCCTTCTTGTCTCTGTGTCGTCGTTTTGTTCTCGCGCAATAACTATCGTAATGCCATACCAACTAGCCCAAGCTGCCACACTTCTAACTTAGTGTACTAGCACACGACGCGCAAGGAAAGCTATAAAAATGAAGTGAAGTGAATTCTTTTGTTATCAATGCTGCTAAAACAAACGCTGTTCTACTCAAATCAAATAATAAAAAAATATATTGTGGCTTAGACTCACACCTTGGTGACAAAGTGATTGGGATTGTACGAGACGTTAAAATATTGGGGGTCACTTTCAGTGAAGACTTAAACTCGGATTCGCATGTGTATGATGTTGCCAAAAAGCTTGCCAAGGCAGTTGGAGTGCTTTCGAAATTCCGAGATATAGTTTTTCCAAAAGTTAAACTCCTCATTTATAATGCTTTATTTCACTGGCACATCAATTACTGTACCTTCGTCTGGGGAAACACCACGCAAAAGAACAAATTGAAATTGATCAGGCTACAGAAGAAGGCAATATGACATAACGCAGGTGTTCCATACGACGCTCATACATCAGCATTATTTACAACATATAACATACTCCAAGTGAAACAACTGTACAATTTCAATCTCTTCGCTAAATACAAACATGGTTTGAAAAGTAAAACCAATTTTCTGACACTGTGTCAGCTCAGAGTCACCCGCAACACCTTATAACGTAAGGAAAATAGACACATGGCAAATACCGTTTTCGTGAACGAATTACGGGCTTAAAAGTCTTAAGCATATCATGCCAAACTTTTCGAATCACCTAAACAACAAAGGCAATACGCCTGATACGCTGACAAACAAGCCGTGGAAAGAATATTTAATTCGCAACCTCAGAGAGTCTTGGAAATGAGATCAATTATTCTGAAGTTATTTTCCACTATGTATTATTTTATAGTATCATATTAAACTTGATAATTTGTTTGAATAGAAGTGCATTTTTGCCTTTTCATATGCACATGTACAAGCATGAACTCTTTCATGTATTTGTGTTTTTGTTATGCATACTGTTTCAAGGTAGTGTTTCTTATATATATATATATATATATATAAATTCTGTTCTTTTGTATTCCTTCTCACTTTGTTCTCCCATATTATGCCGCATTCTTTCAGTGTTGGCGATCTTATATTATGTCTGCAGTTGAAGTTTGCTGCCAAATTTGTTGATATTTTACTTGCTGGTGTTATGCGTTCTTGTACTTTTTCTGTTGTACTTGCTTGTATTTTATTTCTTTTTTTACCTCACCACGTGTCTGCGGCCAATCTGCTCAGGATCAGGAATCCCGTCAAGCTGTTTTTTAGCATCTTTTAATTCCTGTCCTTGCATCTTTCTCACTTTTTAATCTGAATTAAATTTTGTATGTGTTGACCATTGCCCTTGTATGAAAACATTGAATCACTGTATTTGAACATGATTGCTGAAAAAGATTGCTAAATAAACAGAAACTGAAACTGAAACTGATAAATCATCTGAATTACTATGTTTGCCTTGTCTGTTAGCTTCGTGTGGTTTTAACAATGTGAACTCCCCCCATTCTTCATCTAGTAATGCCGCTTCTGCGCGCAAACATACCAAACTAAGATTACTGCACCATCCTAATAAAATCAATGTAGATTTTGCAATGCTGCACCAGAGTCCCACATTTGACAGTGTGTATCAGTGGAAATAGCATTGCTGGTCTAAACATTTGCCGCTTGATTTCGAGGCCACCAATCTCACAGCCATACACCAAGGATTATTTTAATACCTGAACAGTGCTGGCACGCAATCTGTGCTATACTACATGCAGCCAGAAACCAGATGCAATATTTACCCATCCAGAGGTGGAAATTCAGTTGTGGTGAAGCAGTTGTGCGCATGTGCACAACAACCATAAAGCTGTTAAATTTTTTGACATGGTGCTGTAATAGCGGAGGTTAATGTGTTTGATTATCTAAGCACAGTGATCACTCCTTTCATTCTTCTTTTTCACCACCCTCCGTTGGTACCTCTCTCGAAGTTGCTCTGCGGTCTTGAAGAGCACCTTTCCCAACCTTGCGCGGCATACATCATCGATGAGCTCCAAACACTGTTTTGTTACGGTTGCCGTGACTTCGGCCTCTGCCAACAGTGTGCTTGTTGGCGAATCGCTGTTGCTGTGCCAGCCAGTGCTTATACGAATAGTGTCGGTATGAACCCTGTCCTACGGACCACAGTATCTGATTTGCAAGCACGTGCATGCATGCGGGCATCTCGACCAACGACGAGTGGCGTGAACAGCTTCTTGCAGGCTAACAGGAAGTCATAGGTGCTTGCTTGATGAATTGCAGCATATTTATTCTGCACATCAGATTCAACTTTTTGATGTCACGTGCCAGCCCGAAAGGCATGGGGGGATTGTTTCTTGGAATTTGTGGAGCACTGGCGGCTTGTTGTGCTGTCACGAGGAGTGTCATTGATCATGCAGCATTTTGCATATGATTCACGTATTTACTTCAAACGTTTCAAAAAAAGTTATAGGAGGTAGTTTAGGGGCCCTTTATATGGACCGGAGTGGTCCCCAGATTTTAAGATTAGGATTGCTTTAGTTATTTGCTATTCATGAGGTGCAGGGTGGCTGAGAAGAGGCTATAGAGAGACACAGCTGGGGGCTAAGGAAGCTCTGTTATACCATTGCAAAGCGTAATTTACTTGAAATGGCCTATGTCGACGTGGGGTTTAATTTGTAAGCGTGTTATTTAGAATTGAAGGAGATAGAATGAAAGAACAAGAGAGATCAAGAAGCTTCTAGGCAAGCTAAGAGAATTTGGAAATGCTTTCAACACATGTAGAAATATAAAATGAATACAGCACATCATCAATATTGGCACGTGTTGTTTTTCAAAGCTTGAAATTGCAGGTTGCAATTCGGAGGATTCATTTTGTTGTGATTTTCGCAGCAGAAATATGGTAAGTGAGGTGCAAAACAAGCATATTCTGTTCTTTGGGCTCAAGTGCTTCATTTCAATCGAATCCATGTTGTTCGGATGCCATTTTGTCTGCATTTTATTGACGCAATACGGCCTCCACCCATTCTATGCATCTTCCATGGCTATTCTCATGTCTTGACCATAAAAATAGCCTTGACCAATCTAGTGTGGCTCCATTTCGAGCTTTTGTTTCATGTCTGCCCTGTTCTAGCTAGAATACTTACAAAACAGCCCCTCCGATTTATCGCACATCTAACTTGAATTGAAACTTTTTACTATTTCTTTATATTTCAAATCAATAATGCTTTGCTGCTGTAGTCATCAATGTACGCTATATATAGAATTATCACACAAGTAAAATTTTTTAAACTTTATTCTTTTGTGCGTGGAAAAGAAAAATGAAAAGCATATCCATAAAGTAGGTGCTGATTAGCTGGTATTGCATTCAATACCCTTTTGGGGGAATGTGCTCGTAAACAGCACAGTAGGTGTAAAATATTTGGGTTCACGTCACCACTTTCGGGGCTTATTTGCGCCTTACAATTTCACGCCGTTTGCAGAAGGGCAGTTGTGTATCACCTACTGAACATTTGCGAAACCACCTTTGTGCCTAAACAGTGGGAGCGCACCTACAGTTAAGGATAACAGACTTTCCTGAACAGCATTTTCTTTTCAGTTTTCAACAGTATTGACAAATTTGAGACATCTATTAACATTTTACGGTACACAAAGGTGGATACAAAATCTTTTATGAAGGAGGATCACCATTTGGAATAACATATTTGCTCTTCTTCGGTTATAAAAAAACAATAACAGGGGGAGGGTCAAAGTATTCGCTTTGCCCTTATGAAATTCGCCGCCCCCTCTAAAAGAGCACATGAAATGCTTGAAAAGTACACATAGTGAAGCAAGACGTGTGCAAACCACACCACCAACTTTATTAAACTCAACAACAAAGAAGTAACTAAAAGCAACATGTTCGAGCACAACCATTCCATTAGATGAGAATCGATGACATGCAAAAGCTACGTGGGTAATATGTTTTTGTTATCGCAATGTAATCGACAAATTATTGCTGTAAACAGCAGCAGAGGCAAGCATGAGTAGCCGTGGTGCAACTTAAAAGCTCGTGCACAAGGCCGGTTTGTCTGTGCCGGCATTCACACGGTGACAAAACCGTTTCATTCTGGCATGCAATGAAGGAGTGTGCTGTGATGAGTGCTTATGCTGTCCCACATCTGGATAGAACGGAGAACATAATCAGGCATTTAATTGTAAGCATCAAAATAAGCAACAGATCTGGTCCTTCGCGTCAGCCACGAGGAAGTTTAATAACATAGAGGTTGATTTCTTGCAAATATTTTTTTAGCATCCCAGTTTCCTCAGTCTGAGCAACATGGCACACAAAAATTTGTTGGCACTGCCGCCCCTATCTGCCACCACACGTTATTATGAACATTCCGTGCCTGCACAGGTGGAGCACGCCCAGCCTTCACCATTGCAGAAATGTGCTCGGTGTCTGCTAGATGGCAGCAGATTCTACACAAAGTCTGTACAACGCTGTCGGGTGTTTCAAGAACACACTAGTTTTCCAACTATTTCTTTTTTTAGCCTAGCAAGTGTTGTCATCCTGCCATGATAACAAGGAATTCCTTTTTTCTCGTGCTGTTGACGTGTGGTTTGCATTCCAAGGCTTGTTTAGGGCAGTGAGTCGGCTATCGCTTGGACGCCAGTGCTAGCACAGAGTGGCAAGTTTGAAAATGTCTCGTAAGTGCTTTCTATTCATAGAAACCAGAAAAGCTGAAGTCTTAAAGTGACGCTTCCCTTAAGGGATGAGCTCCTGGTAGTCACCTGCTCTTTAAAGCAGAGCATTTTTGGCAAAATAAAAGCACCTTAATCATATGTGTCTGTCAGTCGGTCTGTATAGTATTTATCAGATCGATCGATTTAATCTAGCCTATTAAGTTTGGGCGCTCTGTGATCGTCTCCCTAACTTGACAGCTTGGGTCAGCCACTCACCTATGAGTTGACTTAGTCGAGACTCGCTCATACTCAAATTAAGCTATGTGCTTCAGTGAGTAAGGGTGAAAAATATTTTAGCGAGCTTAAGGTCTAGCAAGTCTTGTTTAAGAAAATTTTGGCGCGTCAGAATGAGCCCCAGGTGCGAAGTATGTATACGTGAGTTTGAGTGAGCTCTAATGTTTTGTCAACTAATGTGTGACATAAATCAAATCTTGCATGACAGAACAGAGTATGTTATAAAAGGTTTTGATTCGGCAATTCACTGCCATTTTGTTTCTATGTTATACAAGATGTTTATTTACACTACTTACTGATGGGTTAGAGAGCCAAGAATATATGGTTGACTGTTTTGAAACTTGTCACTGTCACTTGTGACTTGTTTTGTCACTGTGTTTTCGACCACTGATTCATCCTGCACCGACCACTCTTGTCTTCCTCTCTTGCTTACTGCACCGTCCAGTGTACCAAGGGCCGGTCGTGCCGTCTCCCTTACATAATGGGCGTGAGGTCCACCACCAGAGGTGCGAGTGCTGCAATCGCTGTGACGTGCAGGGTTGGATCACGTCATCTCGCCTCGCACTGGCAAAGAAAATCAGGTAGTTGCATGCTCTGGCTTCATGTGTGTGCAGACTTCTGCAGACTACACAATCCGGAAAGACAGCAAAAGGTAGCGGCGGCATGCAACAGTGTGCTACATACGTGAGGGCACTCTCACTGCGGCTTGCAGTGCCACTGTCACCTCTCTCTTTTTGTGTTGTGGTTGTTATTCAAATATGGGGTTAACATGAGCACCGACCATGAATGCTCGCATACAAGTGAAAAGTTTAGGTTTCCACACGGGAGCCACGCTCACAACTAAAAATGAATGTCCAATTATGTATATTTCAAAATAGGTTGTAGGTGTGTATATCTGGGGGAAGTTGATGTCATTGTCATTACACTCAAGAATGTGCCCCGTTGTTGTCCGATTTGTCAGAGAGTCTAGATATAGCCCGGAAGTCCAATTCTTTTCCCTTTATTTTGGTGATTTCACCTTATTCAAGTCTATTTATTTGTCAGTTGCTTCTGTGTGTTCAGACAGCACGTCGAACGAAACCTTTTTTCTTACATCATGCATGTGCCACTCCAGTTAGAGCTAGTTATCTCGCCAAGGTAACCTAACTGTAGCCTTTGCCACTCCCACCCTCCTCCCCGGCTCTCCTTCTCTATGTGTGTGCTCGTTCACACTGGTTTGCATCCACCAGTAGCGTAGCCAGGAGGTGGCAGTCCAGGCCCGTGCCTCTGCCCTCCCAATATTTCCTATGGTATATAGGGGCGTAGAAAATAACGGTTTACCACATCTACTTGCCTAGTTGGGACCCATTCTAATCAAGGTGGCGCCCCTTTGAAAAAAATTTCTGGCAACACCTCTGCCATCTACGACCTCAGCTAACAGGGTTCTTTGCTTATAGATTACGTCTGTAGGATGGGCCCATAGCCACAGTAAATTCCTCTCAATGCTGTTTTGATTAACAGGCGAAAACTTAATAAGCTTCGAAAGCTGATTCATCTTCCAAAAGCTGCCGTGAAATATTGCACAGTTTGTGAATAAGCTTTAAAAAACAAAAAAAAAACTTGACACTCCCTATTTCATTGAAAACTCTGAGCCCCCCCCCCCTTTTTTCGTCTTCAAGTTGCGTACTTCCGGCCACGGTCCTGGCGATAGCCATCTGTGGTACTGTCGCTTGGTCAACGGGTGCACGCCGTTGCTACTTTACTTGGTCGAACGCGCCTTCAAGGGAGAGCCGAAACGATACCTAACCCCACGGTAAAAAAAAGGGAAGTTGGGGAAGGGAAGTGTAGTGATTAGAAAATTTCTTGGCTGGGGATTCTAACCCGTGTAGGGAATCCTGAATAGGCCACCTTTGCCAATATACACCGTGCTTTGCGAAAAAGCGTATTCGGATTTGGAACAGGCTGTTATCCCTAGTCACGGGACACTGCACATAATGTTCACTTACTAATGCGTTTGTACGCTGCCTAATTATGAGTATCAGTGTAATCACTGATGTCTAAATATGCTACTGGAAACAGTTTGGAGCAGTGTATGACATTTTTTTTCTAAAAAAACAAACTAAATTGTGGACCAGTATTTTTTTACCACCTCTGCTCTTTGGTTTCAGGAATCTCCCAAACTTCATGGTCGCAAGCTTGGCAGATTCATATTCAGTTTCGCAGAGTCTGTCAAATGATTTTACAGGCACAGCAAATGCTAATATAGACTTCAGCATTGTTGGCTCAGTGGGGTGGTTTAAAATACTACTTTCATTGAAATAGCAGTGCTCATGTTTACACTGCACAGTTTAGGTTGATTGATTAATATGTGGCGTTTAACGTCCCAAAACCACCATATGTATATGAGAGATGCTGTAGTGGAGTGCTCCGGAAATTTCGACCCCCTGGGGTTCTTTAACGTGCACCCAAATCTGAGTACACGGGCCTACAACATTTCCGCCTCGATCGTAAATGCAGCCGCCGCCACCGGGATTCGAACCCGCCACGTGCGGGTCAGCAGCCGAGTACCTTAGCCACTAGACCACCGCGGCGGGGCTGCACAGTTTAGGTGATGTCGAATGATTTACACATATTTTGTTTCTAGATGTAAGCCTTCTTTTTTCATACTGCTCCAAATTTGGCATTTAGTGACGAAAATTGCGTATTTTTTTATCTGGAACCTGCTCGAAATTCACATTTTAGTGCTCTAAAAGAAATATTTTGCTGCTGCAAAAACTGCCCCTAGTTGTATTTCGGCTGTCGCACCATTGATTTTGTTTAACAGTAGCTTTCAGTGGCGCTGTGTTCAATAAGCAAACAATTTTGATGTTCGGAGATTTTTTTGGCACTTCTTCTGGTGCCCCCGTAATCAAACATGCACCTACCAGTCTGACCAATATAACTTTTGGCGCGTGACTGAGGAATCTTGTACACTACTCCTGTAACACTAGGAAAGGAGGAGCTTCGGTGTTTCTAACCACATTCACCTTTATTTTTTGTTTTGCCTTTCGCCCAGAGCTTAACAAGTGTGCAAGTGCTGCCCAGATTTTTGAGAGCCGTACAAACCACTGCCGCATCATATCTTGATGTGACACTCTTTATTGTGCGTCATCTTGTGAACAAGTCCAACAAGTGTTGTGTATTTTCATGTACTAATAAGAGCTTGTATCAATGAAGAACTTGAACGTAGGGCAGCAGGCTGAAGCGGCTTTGATGATTTTTTTCACAGACTTTGCATTTGCTGAAATGTTTGATCCATCTCGCCACCTTTTCGCAGGATCTAGTGACCACACAGTCTGGAAACCCTGCTGTTGGAAACCGGATCTGAGCATAAGCACTGCATAGTACCTTGTGCACACATGACTTGCACACAGCGTCCTGTACCAAAGATGCAGCCAATTCATCTTTGATCACTTTGGAATAAGCTGATGTTAAGGCAAAAGAGGTTTTTGCGACCTGCGCCTGCACTGCCAACACACATGCATTGGTAAGGAGTTAGACAGCTGCTCACATTGCGCATTTTTGATACATTTCCGTATTTTTGCGCCAAGCTGCTCCAAATGCATAATAATCAAGTAAATTGTACCGACAAGAAAGACGCACCCAATTGTGTGTTTTTATCACTTTTCATCTTTCTAGTGACAAAGGCTCCCATGGTGCCACCATAGTGTTTAAACTTTAAAAAATATGCGTGACCCCACAAAACTGTGCTGCCGTGCATCGAGCGTGCTGCTTCTACTAGCAAGGCTGTATGTTCTAGCGCCACTGTCGGTTAGCGAAAACCACAGAGTTGAGTGGCAAGCATAGCGGGGATGACTCTCCAGTTCTCTGTCGTGCATAGCGGGTTCCTCCAGGCATTGTGGCTTTCATGTTGACGCTGCTGCAAGTGGTCACTTACGAGTACGTGTTTGCTGCGAGCGAGTAGCTGTAAACGTGGAGTTATTTTTTCCCTGCATCCAACGCGTTTCTCGGATGGTCTGGCACGTGCACATTGGTTCTCAAAATGGGTTCCGTGAGTGGGAAAATGTGTGCAACCTGTGGCCGGTTTACACCCATTAGCTACTAATTTGTTTATACAGGTGAGTTCTCATTGCATTTTGCATATAAAAAAAGCCATCCCAAATGATATCTGCACATCAGTGTCTGCAGGTAGAAAGAAACACTTGGTTACATGCGAAGCCGTGGTGACAAAACGAGTGTTCAATTCATTGTAAACGATAATAACGGGAACCTTGGTGCTTTATTCGTGACTGACTCATTACGCATCGGCAATCACTTGGCACAGTTTTCATTAGTGGCGATTCACGACTGCTTTGTTTTGTGATCGAAACTCGCAACAAGTGCTTAAAGAGGTGTCGCTGCATGCGTGCCGGCCCTGGGCTACACAAGCTTTTGGCTTATCTCAATTAGTGTTTCGGTCGGTGGCAGAGTGACTTCGTTTTCTATCTTTTCTTATTTTTTTGCAATAAAACCAACCTCTCTATGATCAGCGGTTTGTTTGCATGGACAGGGATTTTTCTCACCTGTGGTGCGCGAGCACTTTACGCGAGTCACGGAGTGGCGCAGGCAGCAATCGCAAGTCAATGTATTATTGGGAGTTCTTCAGCAACGGTGATTACCTGTAGATATGGGGAAAATATAAAACTGGCCAACTTGTGCTCTAATAATTGTGGGTGGTTGCTCATGTGGAGACGCGTTATCAGTATCACTCGCTTATCACTTAGTGCCATATACACGTGCTTTACGATATAGAGTATGCGGCGAGATTTCTTGGCTCTCGCGTTGCACTCTTGGAGGTGGTCCTGCAAGAGGTGGCCGCGAACGGCAGTGCAGCATGCTTTTGTTTGTTAAAAGCTCTTGACGCTATAATGTCAGGCTTTTTTAGATGCGGAGCATCTAATACTCGAGGCTTGTAGTGCGGCGCCGTCCGCAAGCTTCCTCCTCCGTCTTCCACCATCTGTGCATCCCTTCCTTTTCTACACACCGCGCGCGCTTCACTCCTCCACCATCTGTGCACCCTTCCTCCTCTACACACCGCGTGCGCTTCTCCTCTTCACGAACATTCGCTAGCTGTATAATGTAGCGCGCATGCGCCGTCACGCTTCGAGAACATCGGCAGCTGACGAGCGCGCATGCGCCGTCGCGCTTCGAGAACATTGGCAGCTGACGCGCGCGCATGCGCCGTTGCGCTTCTCCCCCTTCTCGAACATTCGACAGCTGACGCGCGCACGCACCGTCACCCACCATCTGTGCCGCGCGCGCTTCTCCCCTTCGAGAACATTCTACGATTCTCCTGATTCTCCAGTGGACGCGCATGCGCCGTCGCGCTTCGAGAACATTCAACAGCTGACAGTGCATGCGCCGTCACGCTGTATATATACTCAAGGTCGGCGCTCGCTCAGTTGCCGCTCGTCGGTTGGTTTGTACGGCGCGTCGACGTCCAAGGTCGCGGTGAAATGAATTCCAACGAATCCACAAACACAATGATCGACGTCCCTTCGACCAGCGCCGCCCTTTCGCATACGTTTGTACGTGTTCACTCATTTAACGCCCCCTCCTACAACCACGTTAACCAATTTAGCCATCGACCCAAGTAAGTCGCAATTTAACACCCCATTTCACAACCACGTTAACCAATTTAGCCATCGACCCAAGTAAGTCGCACTTTAACACCCCGTTAACCAATTATATGCTCCGCATCCTCCTCAGTGTTCCCCCGAGGGAAGCTGCGGGCAATTTTTTTTAAGCAAACGACCACTGTTACGTCACTAAGATTTTTGTGCAATTACAATTTTTTAGATTCTTTTTGAGTGTGATGTGTTTTTTAAATGTTTCTGCAGAATTTAGCTTTCCACAAAACCTTTTTCAGATATTATTTCCTGTGTTACGAAGGTTAGATAGGTCACGTGTGTGTTATGTAAAAAAGTAATGCAGTTCATACGTAGCGATAATCTGCTCAAAAACTTCCTTCAAAATGTTTCAGTGGAATGTGTATCTTAAGCCAATTGAAATATGCACTAGTGCCCCCACATTGCTATACATTGGTATTTATAAGCTCCCAGCACAACTTAGTAGAGGCTGCTAACTGCTCGAAAATTGAAATTTTGCTGCTCCAAAAACTGCTCCCAGTTTAGTTTCAGCCGTCTCACACCAGTTTCAGTAAGGTGTTAGCCTTTGGTCTAAAAGCTGAAGGTTTAATTCCTGCATCAGTTCTGTCGTAAAGTGAAGTACGCTTCCGTACTCTTTAAGGTGGAAGGCCACTCAAAAACAAAAATTTTTTAAGGGCAGGCAGCGTTGAAATAACCTTTTCCTCAAAACCAGCATATCTTATTTAATTTACCCAGCTACTTACAGTGCAAAATATTGAATAAATATTTATTGGGAGGTACGTATCGTCAAAAATTGCATTAAAAGTGCTAGCCACGCCAGCTGTGATAAGTGACTAATGGGTGGCTTTATTCAGTAAAGCTTTGACATTTGTGTAACCAATGGCTAGATATATGCAGTGAACAAGAATGAATATTATGCAGTGAATATCAAGGAAGTAATGCTAAAAAAAGACGGGGGAAAAGAGCCAATTTAGACTGAACCTGTTGGAGAATTCAGCTGTGAACTAAAAAATATTACATGGATTTCTTTTATTGTATTTCATTGCACAGATATAAATGATGTTGTAAATTGTTGTGCAAAATTTCAGTTGAAAGTATACACTGAGAAATACGTTATGAAAGTTTGCGTCGCAACATTTGTTGCAAAATGTTATTTTCAGAAAAACGTAAATAAAGATTTCCGAGCTCGTAAACAGGGTCACAATCTTCGCATGCAGGCCTAAAATGCACCAGATTTATTGCTGCACCCTTCTGTGGAAGCATTATTGTCTCCTTTCGTTCGAGTGGCTGCTCGTCTTTCCTGCCTGGCCTGTTTTGTCCCAACCACTGATTTGCGTTCAGCATTCTGCATGCGCAGGTGATCCCTGGCGATGAAAGCTTTCGTCGTGTGGTACCATGGTTGTATGCCAGCTTGTCTAAGGATAACTAGGTTGCTTACACTGCCATTATTAAAGTATGCCACAGCATCATGCAAGGCAAACATTACTGTAGGCAAGCTCACGTAGACCTCTTTGGGTGCCCGCAGCCATATTAGACCATTGAAACATTCATTAGCATTTTGAATCTTTCCATGAAGGCACTTCCTTAGAAGTTCATCAGAGCACAGATCCCTGTAGACAGTTTTAACTTTGCTGAGCACATCATTTGGAAGTCCTCCTTTGTGTTCATATTTCCCTTGGCCAAGTGCTTCAATCTTTTGGTATCCGCACCAGCTTTTCAGTCCAAGTGGACACAGGCCATGTCTCGGCTGCTTGTCGGTAGAGCTGCAATGAAAAAGACTAGCGAGGGTAGCCTTTTTCATTGCAGAAAGGTTCCCCACATTAGCCCTTATGCCGATGTCATTGTAGTTTTGCAGGCGGTCACTGAGGGCATCAGTGAGCTTTCCCTTACCACCGAGTCCACGCACTGTCTTCTTCAGTTTTTTGAGGCGGCAGCCAACGCGCTTCTGGACATGCCCAATACATTCCAGTTTCTGCACACTGTCTTTTCCATACATGTTTTTGACAGCGGCATAGTTTTTGGAAACACCATCGCCGTAGTATTGCAGGTACTTCAAATCTCTTTTCCTTTTCGACCTTTCAAATATTCGTTATGAACCAACCGTCCCCATACTGCGAGCACTTCCTTCATGGGTTGCTTGACAGGAGGTGTGGTTTGCCTTCCATTCTTGGTACGAAACGCTATCTTGCCTCAACTTGCTTTTAGTTTTACAAGACTTACAAGAACTAGAAAGGGCCTCAACATCAATAACCTATTCCGTGTCAACATAAATCACAGACACTCAACCGTTCAAAGATGAATGGCCACGCTTCTGCCACATGCGATCACCTGAAACACCAAACTCGGCACTCCCCACAACACGACGAACTTCCACAGCAGCATCAGTCATCGACTTCGACGCCACTTCTCCTACCGCTGCAGAAAGCCGAGATGACAATTTGTCGTAGGCGGAGTGACGTGGAGGAGCAGGCATGTTCATCACTTTGGAAAAAGGTTTCGCACCAGCGACCCCTTTTCCTAACTGGCGCATCACGTAAACCAGACGTAAATTGTTCTCATTGGCACGACCCACCTTTCTCGACGTATGAAATGGGGGCTTGAACACACGGTCGGTACACACGACCGCACAAGCTAAGCAGGTCTTTGGTGAGAGCGTTCCTCGAGCTTCAGTGTTGTGTTCATGCATTGGAACTTGCCAGCGATAAAAACACTGAAGAAAGAATACCAATGTCCATTATCCTGTTCTTTTGAAGCGCACAATTCTCTAGTGGAGCCTGGTACGCCTTGTTTATGTCCCCAAGCTTCTTCGCGGTCACCAAAATATTGACATTGGAGTCTGTGCCAGTAGGCAGCCTCGTCACCATGTAGCAATTTGTTGTTGTTGTTGTTGTTGTTTTTGTTGTTGTTGTTGTTCTCCTATTGTTAGTGGCTTTCCAACAAACTTGCGCTTCCTCGTCTTCTGTGTTGTGCACTTCTCCATGCTGGTCGTAATATGGTCCAGGTGGGCTAAGGATACAGCGCTAGTAGCGTTGACACGTGGTACAAATGCAGAACGAAGCCTGACGTAGCCTGACCAAGGCAAACAACAAAAATTCCGGCGAGCATCGTACGTCCCCCTTTTGGCTGTTGTTAGAGTATAACGAAGACTTCTAAACACAAAGTTGTATTTATTGACATCATCTTATATAACAGTCACAATAAAATGCACAAAGTATTTTGAATCGCATTAATATAGACAAAACAACACTTGCTTTAGAAAGCGATTTTGCGAAACCGAAACCACAGTTGTTAATGTGGTTTGGGTTTTGCTATAGAAGCATAGGGTATAAAAACTTGCTGTAACTCGCAAACTAATGACGCTAAGAGGATAATTTTTGTTGAAATATATATGTGAATGTTTGGGCGTGCAAGAAAAAAAACCCTAAAAATTTATATCGCGAAAAAAACTTTTGAAGGTGGCCTACCACTTTAAAGAGACACTAAAGAGCAAAACAGTTTTTTGGATATTCGTAACTGTAGTTTCACTATTCTAGAAACACCTCTCTTGCACAAATTGTTGCTCGACAACAGAGAAAACATGCAAGAAGAAAATTTGCGTGAAGATTTCACTGAGATTGCCGTGCCGAACACAGGGACGTACGAAATATTGAAGGTCTCTACTGGGGGAGTCCCACATAGCTTCTACTAAAAAAAATGAAGTACATTGTGTTCAGTGGGTTCTAGACCTAGCATACGATGGTTGAAAAATTTCATTGAGCCAATGTCGTGAAAATACGAAAAGGAAATTTTGAAATTCACTGCGTGATGCTGAAATGCAGGGGTGCAACAGCTGCGCTGATTACGCTAATTTGATGAAGTTCCTTATTTGTGCGCCGAGCTTTGCGGATACCTTGAAATTTGCCGAAATCGCACCGCACTGCCCCAAAATGCCCGACCAGCCTCAAAACTTTCTCATTTGCCCTATTTTTAGCGAGAAATGGAAACCACTTTAGCCACATATAGTTTGCATCATCAATCTATTCGGGCAGACCCTAACCCTAAACCGCAGTGTAAGATAGCTGCTTATTAGGTCAAGAAACTCGTGAAACTCGATCGACCAGATGAAGTAACTACGCCGCGTGCCTGTCAGTCTGCTGACCACAGCAGATATTTACCGCCGAGACGACGCAACTACAACACAAAAGATTGTTGCTGTAGCCAGCAACACTTCGTTGGAAATATGAATTTTCTTGTCAGCAAGTGCAGCCATGGCATGTTAGGAATCATTAGGAACTAAAGCTGGAAGTGTACAAACCCTCAGCATATCGAGCTTGCACACTACAGCTTTAGTTCATGCCGAGACCACGTCAGTTGCCATAGCAACACCACATGCGATAGATATCTAGTGCCAATGCGAGGTAAACTGGTGCGTGCTATTATTAATTTATCTGGTCAAACGCGCCTTGCAAGCAAGCCAAAATGTGCCGTTAACCTAACCCCTTCATGAAAAAAAATGAAGGGGGGGGGGGGGTTTGAAAATTTCTTGGTCATGTTCTTACCTGTGCAGAAACACTGCTTAAGCCTCCTTCGATATAGTACATGGGTGACCTGCGGAAAAGCGTTATAATATTTAGAACGGGCTTAAAGTTGTAGTCTCTAGACACTGCGCAGTTTGTTCAATGACTGATGTATGTGTATGCCACATATTTGTGAGAACTAATATGCTCGCGTATTCCTAAAAAAGTTACTGGCGAAATTATTCGGAGTACAATGTGACATCTCTGCAGCTGTGCAGCTGTAAAAAGTCAGTTTTTTTCAGTTTTACGAATTTCATGGTCATCATTTTGGGAAATCCATATTTGAATTCTCAAACAGTTTGACAGGCCTGGTGACTTGTAATCAGGACCTCATCATTGTTTGCTGAGTGGGGTGATTAAAGAAAATATTACTTTGTTGAAATAGCAGTGCTCATATTCACTGTGCATGATTTAGGGAATGTTAAATGGCTTGCATTTATGTATATATATATATATATATATATATATATATATATATATATATATATATATATATAATTAAATCTAATCCTTCTTTTTCCAGCTGCTTGCTGCTTGAAATTCTGTCTTTCGTGGTAAAAAAATGAATGTTTTTTCTCTTGTAACCTGCTCTGAATTTGAGTTCTAGTGCTCCAAAAGTAACAAGTTGCTGCTCCGAAAATTGCTCCAAATTCTAGTTCGGCTGTTGCATCCCTGGAAAATGTTTAGGCACGAAATTTCACATTGAAGTGTTGACATTGATTTTTATTCATTATTATTGAAATGATGACAGTAAAACTTGTAGCATTAGAGTTCTCAGACCAGAGTTTGTTAATCTAAGTCAAGTCATTGTTTCTCTTTATTGTCCCGAGTGTATCTACCTGCGGCCAATCTGGAGGCACACGCTCGCTTTTTTTAAGGCCTATGCATAGGAAGGAGGCTGTGCTTCTACCTATCGCTGCAATCTCGTTCCAATCTAACTCACCGCCGTTCACTGGAAAAAAAGGCTAGCGCACTCACATAATTCTCAGGTTCGTTTCTACTGTCGCACTTCCTGGTGGTACCAATGCAATAGAAACACTGTAGGAAGCATATATGAGAAATCTTTCAGATACTTCAAGACAGGAGTAAATTGATAAATAATGCATTCTGCACGCATGTACCATTGTGAGTCGCGTTCAGAAGTCTCGGTCACATGATCCGTCACTAACTGGCAGACGAAATGACCGACAACACAATCTTTTTTTTTTTTCTGAGAAAAATTGTTTTGGCAACGTTTACTTCAAATCCACAGGTTGGCAGCCAGTGCCCATGAAGACGATAACTTTTGCGCATTTTTGTTCAAGGTATCACGTTTCCTGTTTATTGAAATAAGTCCTTCAAAAAGGTGAAAGTAAAAGCATAATAGGGATGGCCACTAGTTTTCACAAGTAGGTGTGAATAGCACTCGCAATAGCAGGAGTAATAGCAAAAGTAATAACAATGTCAATAAAAGTAATAATTGTTTAAAGTTAAAACACAAAATTTTGAAACATAAAAGAGCATGTAGTGATACAGTTTTGGAAAGTCGCAGTAAACAAAAAAAAATAACCTTAAGCCCACACAATCCCAGATGCAATCTTTAGTGCCGATGAAAAAATTGTGAAACATTTTCATATGCAATATAGCTCGCCAGAGACGCAGTGGAACAATAAAATTTCAGAGAATCAGAAAATGTTCTCATTAGAACTAATATATAGTCATTGCGCCTGAAGAAAAAAAAGCGCTGTTGGCAACGCTCTGTCGTGATGCTTTTAGTTGAAGTAGTAACATTGTTTCTAACCGGAAATGCTTTTGTATGGGCTTGTAAACAACGCCAGATGGCATGTAATTTTGATCCATTACCATTTATACACTTAACTAGAAGAATTCAGAGAAACTTTTCAGAATTAGAGCCAATTATTTTGCGTGACTCTTGTCCACACTTTCCAAGCAGGCCAGTAGCAGAGAACCTTCAATGTATGGCTCAAGAATCAACTGAAATTGTCAAGTATTTTGTTCGAGGAAGGTAATTCACTGATATGTTTATGAAGGACGCCATAGCGGAAGGATTTGGGAATTTTTACCATGTGAAGTTCATTAACGTGCACCTAGATGATAAATACACCACAGAAGCCTCAAGCTTTTTCGAATTCAGCGAATAGATTGTGTTCGAGCCTTGAAAAAAGGATCTTTGTGCCATTGCGTGTGCGTATTCATTACCCAATGCATGAGTGCCGAAAAATGCAGGCTGTGCCCACACGCACCTCTACTACTCTCACTGCTTCCTAGAAATGGAAAAGTCATTGGTTAGACAAAGTGGCCGGGTACAGCTGATTTACAATGCAATGCGTATGCGACAAAAGGCGTTTTGAAGAGTTGGCATTCGACGCCCTCATGCGGAGTGCCCTGACACTGTATAAAAACAACTATATTTTACTCGCGGCGGCTGCTTAGGCCATAAAAGCACGGAGTGAGCAAGCGCCTATATAGACGGGCCGTGATCTACAATCCATTCGATAATTTGTTACTTCACAATTGATCGGGTAATCGTACATGTACGGAAATTCATACTGCCAAACCATCTGATATTAGTCCTGATTCATCTTGTTGGCACCATCTAAAGCAGCACTAAGACGAATTTTTATTATTTAGGAATTGTTGTTTTATAGAAAATGATTGGGTTCAAGAAGAAAGTTCTGTGTTGCCCGGGAAAGCATCGCATATATTTTTAATACCTCTACCTTTAAAAGACACTTTTAGTTTTGATATAAAGTGGGTGGCTTCTCCGTAAGATGACAAGGTAGTGTGACGTTGCATGAACTTGGCAATTCGCTACGTACTAATGGCAGATGAGCGATCTGCTCGTGGTACATATAAACGATGAGCGCATTGTCTCTATTGACCGTGACAGTGATTTCTGTGATTAGGCTGCACGAAAACTCCATTGGAAAACTCGGGAGAACCTTGTTGACTCATCACGATAATGTCCACTCCATTGCTTGCCAATACTCTGCAATGACAACTTTAAAATCAGAGTAACTATCTTATGAATGCTGGCTGACTATTTTATGCTAAGTGGTAACCAATCAATCAACCAATCAATCAAAATTATTTTCACCATTTCATACAAAGCTGAAAAAAGGATAACTGTAGAAAAAGCCGATAGTTCTTCGGCTTGACAAAACTCCGGTCCCCCAGGCAGATAATGGTGAAGTTTGTTTCAAAACAATAGAAGAAAGCATGTTACAGAGTATAAAGCATTAAAGCAATAATAACATTTCAACTGAATATAAAATAAACATTGCGATGAAGAAAGAGAAATGTATAAATTAAAAAACAACTATACAGCAACTTCAAAGTACAACCAAGAAACACTTTTTTCATAACATAGAAAATTACTATAACAGCAGCATGCTATCAACAACCAGTGGGATTTTTTTTCTAATCCTATGTTAATGAGCCGTTACAGGAACAGGTCCAACAATTTAGTTTGGTTTAGCGGTAACACATTAACACTTGGTCTGTTAAAATGGTTAGGTAGGGAAGGTAGTGTATGACAAAGGCACTGTTGTCCATAATTTGTACGAGAAAACGGAATTTGCCGTGGGGCCTGACGGCGAAATGAATATGTACTTTTGTTTTCTTGTAGATCAGCGAGGGTTAAAAAAGAATCTAGCTTTCCTAGCATAGCACTCTTGTAGCATTGTAGAGTTTTCAGTTTCCAAATATCACCAGCTTTAAATATTTTAATTTGCCGAAAAATCTCTTCCGTATGTTCGAAGAAAGAAACATTTGCAATAGCTCGAACTGCCTTCTTTTGAAGTGTTTCCATCATCTGAATATTTTGTGCGGTGGTGTTTCCCCATATGAGTGAGCAATAAGTGAGGTGTGAGTGAAAGAGAGCATGATAAATGAGGCGCTTAATTTGATAGGGCAATGTATTTCGATAGCAATTTAAAATACAAATACCTTTTCGCACTTTCGCACACACATTGTCAACATGAGCATTCCAGGACATATGCTCAGTGAATATAACTCCGAGTGTTCTCATAGAGGACGTAATGGTAATCTTATACGGACCCAGAACAATGTTTTCTGGTAATGTAGTAGAACTTCCTTGGGCACGAAAAATGACACAGTTTGTTTTGGCTTCATTAAGAATCAAGCAGTTTGCCTTTGACCAGCGTTGAATTTTGTTACAGACATTGCCAGCTGTAGGCATTATTTCTTCTAAGTCTTTTCCTGTAAAGAAAATCGAGCAGTCATCTGGATAAGCGACAATCTTACACATATCACTAATTTCTACGATTTCAACATTGTAATAAAGGAAAAATATTGGGCCAAGGATGCTACCTTGAGGCACACCCGCTCTTAGAGGTTTCGTTTGTGACCTATTTTCATCGATTTCAACAAATTTATGTCGACTTTTTAAATAAGATCGGATAAGTTCAAGTGTTATTCCTCGGAAGCCATATTTTCCTAGTTTCGTAAGCAGCACTAGGTCGTTGACTCTATCAAATGCTTTGCTAAAGTCTAAGTATAACCCTAACATTAGAAGCTTTTTTTCAATATTCTGAAGAATTGATTGATTGATTGATTGATATGTGGGGTTTAACGTCCCAAAACTACTATATGATTATGAGAGACACCGTAGTGGAGGGCTCCGGAAATTTAAATGTTCTGAAGAATAAGATCCTTTTGTATATTTAATGCACTTTCCGTAGACCGTCTTTTACGAAAACCATGCTGACACTCGGTTAGCAAGTTATGTTTTTGCGAAAAATTATCAGTACGGACGTTGATAGTTTTTTGAGGCCCTTCGATAATATAGGAAGAACAGAAACTGGTCTATAGTTGCCAATATTGTTTTCATCACCCTCTTTATGTAAAACTATTACTCGGGCTACTTGCATATTGCGAGGGAAAACTCCAGTCGACAAGGATGCGTTAAAAATGGGCGTTATAACAGGAGCGAGAAGGTCTATGGCATACCTAATTGGTCCGATTTCTAAATCGTCCAAATCCTTACTGCTGCTGTTTTTCAGACATGAAAATGTTGCAATCACCTCAGAAGTGTTAGTAGTTTTTAGAAATATAGACTCCCTTAACGAGGTTTGATGCAGTGTGGGCTGAATGCAGTGATCTACGCATCCCACTTTCGCAAAGAAATCATTGAATAGGTCCACAAGTTCTGTGCCGCCTATAGAAATACCATCGATATTCAGTGTATCTATTCGTGTAGTGGCTGGCCTGCGATTTAGTGTATCAATTATTTTATTATGATTATTAATTTTTTATTTATTTCCAATACTGCTAACCCCAATGATAGGAGCTCTAGCAGGGTGGTACAAAACATATAACAAGGTTTCTTAACAAATACAACAAATTCAGACAATACAAAATTCAACTGACAATGCAGACAAGCCTTTCGTAATATAAAATACATCAGGGTTACAATTGAAGGAGAGCCTGAAATGTATCACAGTCAACTACCGTTACTGCGTCTTTATCGAGTTCATTCCATTCTGTTACAGTGCGGGGAAAAAAGAATATTTAAAAACATTGTTCTTGCATTTAAATGGCACTAATGAGTATGGATGTCATAGCCTTGTAGAATAACCGCTGGAAAAAGAAATGTAGTCACACGTTCGGCTCTGTAACTTACCGTTGACAATTTTATTCATGAACTTAAGGCCAGCGATTTTATTTCTAACTGTAGTGCTTTTTAGGTCTGCTTGGCGAAGTAACTGAGTAATAGATGATGGACCGTAACTGTTAAAAATAAATCGTACAGCCTTACTCTGAACTCTATCCAACTTACGTGTGTTCGTCTGTGTAAACGGGTCCCAAATATTATTTGCATATTCTAAAATTGGCAGGAATAATGCTTTGGAAGTGGCGAGCTTACAGATGGTAGATGCCCTCTTTAGAGATCTCCTTAAAAATGAAGTTTAGACAATGCCTTATTAGAAATAGCTGCGCAGTGAATGTTATCAGTTATAATAAGACCTAGATATTTGAACTCATTAACACGATTTAATGATTTACGATCAACTGTATATGTATATAAAAGAGGATTTTTCTTGTTACTTATGGCCGTTACAGCGCATTTGTCGTAATTCACAGCCATCTGCCACGTCCTGCACCAACGCATCGCTTTATCTAATTGAAAATTCAGTACATTTTGATCTGAAGTTGAATTTATCTCACTATACAAAACACAATCGCTGGCATATAGTCTTATTTTAACGCCACAGTCATCCACCATATCATTTAAAAAAAGAAGGAACAATAACGGTTCTAAAACTGATCCCTGGGGGACACCCGAATCTACAGACAGCTTTTGTGAGAAACGTTCATTAAAAACAACATACTGTTTTCGAGATCCCAAGTATGCTTGTATCCATTGACAAAGCTGTGGGTTTTTTAATACTGCCCAAAGTTTCATAAGTAGTCTGGAATGAGATTGATTGATTGATTGATTTGTGGGGTTTAACGTCCCAAAACCACCATATGATTATGAGAGACGCCGTAGTGGAGGGCTCCGGAAATTTCAACCACCTGGGGTTCTTTAACGTTCTTTAACGAATGAGAGATTTTGTCGAAGGCCTTCGCGAAGTCTCAAAAAACAGCATCTATCTGTGACTGGTTATTTATGGCTAGTGCGAAGTCATGGACAATTTCAACCAATTATGTTACTGTGGAAAACCCACGCCTGAAACCATGCTGAGCTGGTAAAAGTACTGAGTGTGACTCCAAAAAGCAGGAAATGTGTTTATGTAATATGTGTTCCAATAACTTGCAGCATCTGCAAGTCAAATTTATTGGCGATAATTACAAACCAACTGTTTTCTCCAGGTTTGAATAAAAGCTCAATTTTAGAAAATTTCCAATCCTCAGACAGGACACCTCTGCATAACTATTCATTAAAAATAATTGTCAAAAATTTTGAGGACCATTCAGCATATCTCTTTAAAAAGGCATTTGGTAAGTCATCTGGGCCACAAGATATTCTTACATTCAAATTCAGTAATAATTCAAATACGCCAGCTTCTGTGACTTCCAGATTTTCAATGGGAGGCAGGTCTTTAAACTTGCTAAAAGTGGAAGTGGTTTTGTCATCACAAGTAAAAACAGATGTGGAGTGTTCGTTAAATGCATCGGCTATTTCTGTTTCATCTGATGTGCAAACGTTATTTATAACAAACGTGTCTGTATTGGATGACTTTGGCCTCATAAAATGCCAAAAATGAGACGGCGATTCGTTCATCATGTGAGTTAACTTTACATCGTAAAAACTGCGTTGTTTGATCTTCATCTTAATTTTTAGTTGTCGAGACAGATCTCGGATCAGAGAACGTGTTGTGATACTCGTGTGCTTTTTTAGTGATTTCCGAAGACGATTAATTTTTATCTTAATGTGAATTATATCTCGTGTAATCCAGGGTTTCGACATATGTACCTTCTTTTTCTTGAAAGGAACAAAAAGCTGTATGCACGCATGCGCAGTGTTCTTATACTTTAACCACAGAGCGTTGACATCACTCAAACCCAGATTAACACTTTCGCAAAGTTTGTCGTAGGCTATCTCTAGCCTCTCTATGATGGATGCATCGCCGGAAGAATTAAATACTGGCACTCATGTGTATTTAACATCATTTTTGTACTTCAGCGAGTGAAGCTCAACCAAGACTGCCATGTGATCGGAAATACCTGTAACCACTTCGCAGTCAATTTTTCCGGAAATATTACCATTCCAAAAGACAAGATCAAGAATAGATTTACTGTTATCTTGCACACGAGTGCAATCACTAACTAGTTGCGTTAAATAAAAACGGAAGGCAATGTCAATAAGCGCTTCATCGTTAATGGGATCAGAACTTCCTGCGCTAAACGAAGACCAGTTGATGCCTGGAAGGTTGAAGCCTCCACATAAAATAAGCTTGGTAGTTTGATTTGTTTTAGACGAAATATACAGCTGTAATTGTTCTAAAACCTCAGAGATTGAGGCAGGGGGCCTATACACAACTCCAATAACAAGGCTTTCTTTTCTATCGATAATCGTAAAAAATAAAGCCTCAACGCCAGGGGCATCAGGCATGCGTGCTATCCTGTAAATATTTTTAACCAGCAACGCAACTCCGCCCCCTCTGGAACCACGATCCCTTCTGTACACGTTGAACTCCGAAGGCACAATTTCGCTGTCATAGACACCGTCATGAAGCCATGTTTTTGTGAGTGCGACTGCGTCGGGGTCATGAAGTGCTATCAGGTGTTAAATATCGAGCTCTTTGTTCAGAATGCTACGGCAATTCACATTTAACAGTTTCAATGAACGCGGGCTTTCCTGTCACTTCGGCACGTACCTGGGAAGGGCAACCATATCATTCTTGGCCTCGTCCCAAACGAACAGCTTTCCATTCACAGACACCTTATCGAAGAGTAGTTTAGCACGTTCATTTCGTTCCCTGTTTACAACTGTGCTGTCCCATAGATTCTTCCTGGCCTGACGCACCTTTTGGGAAAAGTCCTCAGTTACATATAAGCCCGAGTCTTTAAGTTTCACACTGTTCCTCAAAATTTCCAGTTTTTCGCGATAATCTATCAATTTGACGATTACAGGTCTTGTTTTATTAGGCTGCTTTGAGCCAAGCCGGTGACATCTTTTGATTCCGGTTACTGTTAAGTCTAACTTGCCCTTAAAGAAGTCATCAGTTATGCGTGAAGTAAGCGATGGCAGTGTTTCATCTTGAGGTTCAGAGACACCATGAATGATAATGTTGTTCATCCGACTTCGATTTTCAAGGTCATCTACTTTTTCTGCTATGGAAGTAATGGCGCTTTTCACCGTGCTTACGTGCAACTCAACAGCAGCAACCTTGGTTCGGCATACTGATAGATTTTCTAAACCGCATTCCAATGATTCTAGTTGATCGTTAAATAGAGCTACTGTGTTTGTTATGTCCTTCTGTGAATTGTCAAATTTGTCCATTCGCTTCATTAACTCTTTTTGGCCCGCGTGTACCTCTAGAAGTAGGCTGCGATCACTTAAGTTTTCTGATGATGATTCTTTGCCACGCACAGACTCACTAGATCTCTTGGGTCCAGGATTCGACTGAACGTCACCACAGAGGGATAATAAATCCAGTAAGTGCAGGCAAATCACAACAATACGCTCTAGACAATGTGGGCAAGGTAGCAGCACGAGAAAAACATTATTACTTTTAAATGATTTATCTCCAGGTAAATAAGTAAACTGTATAAGAAACAGAAAAGGCTTGTAGCGCATAGTTGCAGACGCGCTGCCACCTTGCCCACTGGAGCTGCAGGACCAAGCCGGCGAATTTATAAGGTTCTCCGTCGATGACGCTCCCCGGAAGGTGACGTGGAAGTCAGCAGGTAGGATGGGCGGTTCCAGTGAAGGTGGCTCCGTAAAACAGCAAGAATTTTCGTTCATCTTTACGGCGCTGTATATGCGATGATTACCATGGCTGAGGTCAAAAGATGAGCAGATATGGCCCTCCGTTGACGCATACGTGATCCAACCAAGGGTCAGGATCTGTATAAGAAACAGAAAAGGCTTGTAGCGCATAGTTGCAGACGTGCTGGCACCTTGCCCACTGGAGCTGCAGGACCAAGCCGGCGAATTTATAAGGTTCTCCGTCGATGACGCTCCCCGGAAGGTGACGTGGAAGTCAGCAGGTAGGATGGGCGGTTCCAGTTAAGGTGGCTCCGTAAAACAGCAGGAATTTTCGTTCATCTTTACGGCGCTGTCGATGCGATGATTACCATGGCTGAGATCAAAAGATGAGCAGATATTGTTCTCCGTTGACGCATGCGTGATCCTACCAAGGGTCAGGATCTGTATAAGAAACAGAAAATCTTGTAGCGCATACTTGCAGACGCGCTGCTACCTTGCCCACTTATAACATTTCTTCCCATACCTTGTTATTTCGGCGCATACAATCATTATTATATATACGCGTGTAGTAGTCGATTTTTGCCTTTTCTTTTTTTGTTCAATTTATTTTAAGTTGTTTATATGCTTTTCACTTTGACAAGTCCTTTGACTCGACAAAACACTGGTAAGGTTTATTTTTTTTGTTGATTTGTCTTATGAATTCTTTCAAAATCCAGGGCTTGCGCGATGGCTTTTGATTTCGGTAGCGGTGAATTGGAAATGATTTAGAGTATTTTGAGTTTGTTCATAAACTTGCCATATGACTCATTGGCATCCCTAATGGAAAATATGCCAGTCCAGTCTGTTTCGCGCACTGCTTCTCTGAATTTTTCAAGTGACTGAGCCGATGTCTTGCGCTACGTTGTATTACTAGTAGACGTGCTTTTAGTTGACGTCTTTTGTTCGAGGAAAAGATATATGGGCATGTGATCACTGATGTCATGGCTTTTGATTCGAGATTTTGAATTATGGATAGTCGAGTTTATTATGAAAGTGTCTAGTAACGATGACGTCGTAGCGGTACACGTGTTGGTGCTTTGATTACACTGTAGAAGTCATTGCACTTCAGGATTGACAAAAACTGAGTAGTAGCTACTGTATTGGTCGTCATGTCGATATTAAAGTCCCCACCAAGTGTAAGTAGGTAGCCATTTTCATTTACATATAACAGCAGTTTGTCTAAAAACTAAAAGAAATAGAACTTCGTAATCTTCGGTAGCGAATATATATTCTCGAAGAATATCATAAACATTTAAACAAGTTAAAATGGCAACGCCGCTACCTCTCCCTTCTTGCGATTTACATTGAAATGTTCGTATCCTTGAAGTGCATAGTACTCTGAGTCATCATTATTTATTTATTTATTTATTTATTTATTTACAAGATACTGCAGGCATGGAGCCCAAGCAGGAATGGTACAGGCAGTAAGGCAAACAAGCCAAACATCACACAGCGTACAATAATTCAATCATCACACACATACAACAACAATGCAACCAAACTTATCGTAACAGCGATGAATTAAGGTGGGATCGCGTGAATCGCAAAGGGAAACAAATGGAAACAACATGGCACTGAAGTAAGAGAAAAAAAAAACTGCAGAACATTTTTACATCCTCAGGAAAACATGTGCGTCAATTGACTCTGTCGACAGCAGGGCGGCAAACGGTAAATTGTTCCACTCACAGATTGTGCGCGGGAAAAACGAAAATTTGAAGAGATTAGTTTTGCAGAAATACGGAGTTAAGGCAAGGGAGTGTGAATGACGACCGCGCCGTGTTTCCAGGCGACTAATGTAGGGGCTGTGATCCAATAAGAGCTTCCGGTTAACTATTTGGTACAGTAATTTTAGCCTAAATGATTTACGTCGTGATTCTAATGTTGGGATACCATGTCTTTCCATCTGGGCAGAAACGGAGTCTGTTAGACCGTACATACCATAAATAAAGCGAACGGCCCTTCTTTGAATTCTTTCGAGGCATTCGATATTGGTTTTAGTGTGAGGATCCCAAATAACGCAGGCATATTCAAGTTTAGGTCTAATTATAGAAGTATATGCTAAGTATTTAACCTCAGAGGGAGCAGTTTTGAGTTTGTGTCGTAATAAACAAAGTTTACGGAAAGCGGCAGCGCATATGTTAGTTATGTGAGAGTTCCAACTTAAGGTACTGGTTAATGTTACGCCAAGATATTTGTGTTCTTCTACTTGCTTAAGCGGTTGGTCACAAGTACAATAAGAGAATTCAAGGGGGTGTTTCTTTCTAGTCATTCGGAGGTAAACTGTTTTGTCATGGTTTAATTGCATGTTTGTAGTTTTACTCCAAGAAGCAACGTTTTCTAACGCCGAGTTTAACGCAAGTTGGTCCTCGATGCAATTAATTTCATTAAAAAGTATACAGTCATCTGCAAAAAGACGTATTTGGACCGGACTGTTTATAACGTTAACAATGTCATTACAAAAAATAAGGAAAAGTAAAGGGCCTAGCACACTTCCCTGCGGTACGCCAGACGTAACAGGGAGAGCGTCAGAAGTGCTTCCATTAATGTCGACGTACTGTCTACGGTTACTTAAACAGGCAGTTAGCCAAGAGACGATGAACGCTGGAAGCCCGAATAGAACTAATTTATTGATTAATTTGTCGTGCGATACGCGATCGAAGGCCTAACTAAAATCTAAGAGTATGAGGTCAACCTGTCCCCCCTTATCAAGAACTGAAGAAGCGTGGTGAACAACTGTAAGTAGTTGAGTGACGGTCGAGAGTCCCTTGCGAAACCCGTGTTGAAATGGAGAAAGGATTTGATGGGTATCTAAAAATTGTGTAATGAACGTAGAAACAACGTGTTCAAGTAACTTACAGGCGGATGATAACATAGATATGGGTCTGTAGCTGGGAATTAAGAGTGGGTCGCCTTTTTTGGGAATAGGTACGATACGGGCTATTTTATAATCAGAAGGTAGCGTGGCCGTACGAAGAGAAGATTCAAAAATAAGTACAAGAAATTTCGTCAAAGTTTCAGCATAACGACGGAGAAATGCGTTCGGGATGCAATCGGGCCCTGGCGTCGATTTGTTTTTTAATCGAAGTAACATATTTAAGACACCATTGTGCGAAACAATATTGACATCAGGGTATGAAGCTATTGAATTACTCTGTTTCAACTGAGACTGCGAAAATACGCTATGGAAAAACAAATTGAAGTGATTCGCGATTGCTCGAGGATTAGTCAATTTAGAGCCGTCGACTGAAATTTCAGTTATGTTTTCATTGCGCTGTCTAATAAAGTTCCAGAATTTATGTGGTTCCTCTCTTAGGAAGTTCGGTAAAGTAGTGTTAAAGTAGAAATTTTTGGCACGAGTAATAGCTTTGAAAAGGGTAGCACGAATTTCGGCGAGTTGTTGAGGCGCTGTACGTTTTTTTCGTAAGCGCTTGGCTTTGCGTTTAAGGTGAATTATAGATCTAGATATCCAGGGCGTATATTTAGCGCTCTTCTTAACTTTATCGGGTACGAAGTTTCGCAAACAGAATAAACACATATTTTTAAATTTATTCCAAAGGACTTCAACATCGTGATCATTGAAATTTGGCCAGGTATTTTCTAAATGCTCAGTAATTGCAGTGTCATTAGCTTTTGCAAAGTCCTTCACTTTTTTGAGAGCTGGGCAACTTTTTGCATTTTTGTAATGAAGGAAAATGGATGCAAAAACAAGTTTGTGATCTGAGAAACCGTGTTCCACAGACACGTGGTACTTTTCGAAAGATCCGGGCAGGAAAACAAGGTCAAGTAGAGAGGATGAATTGCCACAAACTCGGGTTGGTTGCTGAACCATTTGAACAAGGTTGTGTGAAAACATAATGTCGAGAATGTCGTCACTGTGACAAGAATCGGGTCTTGATTTCAAGCGGTCCCAATCAAAGTTGGGCAGATTAAAACTCCTAGGCCGAAAAGCTTATTTTTACTGAAAGAGGCCAAATGAGATCGCAAATTTACAAGAAAATCGGGCCCAGAATCAGGCGGTCTGTACACAGCGATAACAATGATTACTTTGTTTTCGAAAGAAACCCTTAAACATAGGCTTTCAGTATCTGGCGATTGCGCTAGAAGGGATGCTTTGATACTGATTTTTAAAATCACTGCAACACCCCCACCTCTAGTCGGCCGGTCTCTTCGAAATATTTTGTAACCTGGCGGAACTAAGTTGTCATCAGGTATTTCACTGTGAAGCCATGTTTCCGTAATGACGGTCAAGTGTGGGCTATGACATAACAAAAGGGCTTCAAGCTGTGCCGTTTTGTTAACGAGACTGCGGGCATTTAAGTTAACGACCCTGATGGCAAGTTCTGATGACTGTCATAGAGCGGACGGGTTAGGATTGTTACCGTTACCATCGGAGGACGGGTCTAAGACGTCAACCGGGAGAGTTTCAATGCTAATCACACCACTGGATTGTGAAGGCGCGCACCGTTGATCAGAATGAGTGGAGATTTTTTGCCGCTGATTAGAGTTTGCGTTCCAGATAAAAGTATCGCCATCAACGTGCAGTTTATCATGTACGAGGTAAACTTTTTTACCAGCAGCTTTCTCACTTTTGGCACTTTCAAAGAGCATTTTTTGTTTTTTTAGGGTATGTGCTGAGTAGTCATTCTGTATGTAAATTTTAGAGCCCTTTAGTTTTTTTGCATTCTTGAGGACAGCAACTTTTTCATTAAAGTCCTTGAAAAACAAAATAACTGGCCTTTTGACTGGACCTTTGCCTAGCCTGTGGATTCGACCTACGGATTCGCACTTAACTCCCAGTTTTTGTTGAAATGTTTCCCTAATGACTTTTCGCTTAAGATCGTCCTCTGTTTCGTTACGGTCTTCAGTTATTCCAAAAACCACCAAATTCGACCGTCTGCTTCGGTCTTCAAGGTCGACAAGTTTGCGCTTCTGGGATTCCACCGAAGTAGAAAAGGATCCTATGGCGTTGTCGATGTGGTTTAATCTTGCAGTTTTAGATTTAAGCTCGTTAATGTGAATATTCAATTCTAAGAAACGGCTTTTCAAGTCCCCTAAAAGGCTTTCAGTTTTCGCTTTCAGATCTGCCACCTCTCCTCGCAGAGCCTCTTGCCCCTCCAAAATTTGTACCAATAAATCTTGGGTTTTAGGACCTGGATTGGTTTCAACATCTCCACAAAGAAGTAATTCTAGAACAAGAAAGCATTCATAAGCACATTTGCAGCACTGATCGGGGCACGGCAGGACCAGCAGAAAAGGATTGTTGTTTTTAAGACTGGTGTAAACTGAACCAACCTGCATGAGGTAGAAAAACGGCTTAAAACGAGCCATGCTCCCGCAAGGTCTGCCGTGCCCATTGAAGACAAAGTGTTGGAGACGATCTTTTATAGGCACCGCATCGGTAGCCGTCACGGCCCCGAGTTGCATAGGTGGCAGCAGGGAGACGATGACGTAACCCAGATGTGGCACGTGTGGGCGATGTGGCTCTTTGACGGATAGTCGCTGGTGCAAGGGCGGCGGGAAAGTGTCCGAGGGCGAGGAGAACTGTGCGGCCAACGGGTTGGCCAGCGCAGCAAAGCAGCTTAACAAGCCCTGCATGAGGTAGAAAAACGGCTTAAAACGAGCCATGCTCCCGCAAGGTCTGCCGTGCCCATTATACCAGGTTTCCGAAAACATCAAAACTTCAAAATTGAGGTTACATGATTAGATTAGCAGAGTGACCTCATCCGTTTTGTTCAACAGTGACCTTGCATTTAAATGCATAATTTTTAGCAGTTTGTCTTTGTTAGTAATGCTGTGCTTCGTAATGATGTCGCCTGAACTTACATAGCCTGAAGGCTCCATCCCTATTCTGGGTATGAATATATTGTAGTGTCTGTGAATTATGTGTTCGTTATCTTGTTCAAATCGCTTTCACACATTATGCGGACAACAGGCGAAGTCTCCGTGTGGCGTGCATGAACAGTGCCATTTTTCATCCACACAAATTTCCAGCTGTGTTCCCGTTTGTGCACTATTGCCATTCCGAGCATTTTCTTCACTTCAGGGCAAAGGTGTTCATTTATGAACACAGGAGATTCAGCAGGTAGGCCGAGGGAGGCATTTGTTAGCCTTTTCTTGCGCGACTTCTGAAGCAGTTGATCGCGTTTGTCCCTCCGCTGAAATTGAACAATTATATAGGTTTGACAAACCTGCTTTGTTCGAACCCTTTGGCAAACGTCAATGTCCTCAGGGGTTACAGTCTCGCCAACTACCTCTCCGATTTTTTTGAATACTGCAACAAGGTTCTCATTCGGTTTTTCGGTTATTCCTTTAATCTATAAGTTTTGATTTCGCGAGTACTGCTCAGACTGCAAGAGGCCTCATTGGCAGTCCGCCAATTTCTTTTCCAAAGAAGAAACTTTGAGCTGTAGCACATCGTTTTCTTTCTTGAGCGCATTAATTTTCTTTAGAGTTGACGCTAGTTTTTCATTGGTGTCGTCTAGGGTCTTGCTGAAGAAATCCACGCTCTTCTTCATTTCATCAATCTGAGTGCGCAGATTTCTTTCTTCTGATCGGAAGCCTCGCTCTAGTGCTTCTTTCATTTGTTTCCACTCATTTCTGATTTCATTTTTGAAATCATGGATCAGTCTTGAAACTTCCTTGTTCATGTTAGTTACTACCAACAACACGAAGAAAATCACATACAAAATCACATATACTAAACACCGGGCAGCAGTGGCTAGAACCAATTTTCTGCTCTGAGAAGAGCGCCACTAACCTGCAAAACGCAGAAGAAATTGTTCAGCTTGTGCCCAGAACGCCGCCACTGCTGCCGAATGCAATCCTAGGTGAAGGGGCAGACTTTATATATGCAGATAGCCACGTGGTTTCGGAGATCCCACCGTCCCGGAATCAGTCGCCTCCTGGTGTTCTGCAGATTGTGCTTGCTTCTGTGTGGCAGTCGATAATATTGGCACGTGTGTGATGATGCGCAGTGGTTGCAGTTGCTCCCAGCTGCAAAACACAGAAGAAATTGTTCAGCTTGTGCCTAGAACGCCGCCACTGCTGCCGACTGCGTAAGACCCAGTACACGCATTTGAAAACATCGCATTTGAATACTAGTTGCGTGCAGATGAAACTTCGCGATGTCTCAAAATGTCCCTTTCGCGATGTCCCAAAATTGTCTCGGTACACCTGCAAAAGACACTAAAACCAAAAACTTTTTTCGCGTATTAGTCAAGTACAATTTTTCAATCCAGGAAATACCACTTGTACCACGAAATGACGCTTGGTAAGTGAGAAAACGCGCAAAAAGAAAATGTGGGTGGAGATGCCGCTTTGATCTTTTCACACGAAACCACGCGACATCAAGAAATTCAAATGCGCGCACTGGGTCTTACGTAAATATAATTAATCAAAATTATGTACACTGTCATCTGTCGGTGTGATGGACCTAAGATATGGAGTTTCTGAAATATTCATCGAGCCAATGTTGCAAAAATACAATACATTTTCAAAATTTTAGTATCACGAAATAAAAAAGAAACTTCAACCCTAATTTTCTCTACTGATAATGAACTTGTGGCATGAGAGGTCTCGGTGTGCAGCATGGCAGTCCAAACTGAGACATCGGTTCTCTTTAGTGTACGTGTAAGAAAATATTGCCAACTGCTGGTGCAACACCAGTCCCTGCAAACACTGCATTGAAGCAATATTTGATTTTATTCGAGTTAAACATCAGAGGTCCACTGACAATTTAGTCCTATCACTTCGTTGAACTTGGCCTTGTCGTTCACCTCGTGTTGTAGCGCATTAACAGCAGTCATCAGTTCTTTTTGGGGCATGGCTTAGCGTTATCTTGATCTCTTTTTTGTGCCATATTCAGGAGCTATCGTGATATTTCTGTGGCAGAATGATCCAAAGACATGCAGTGAATTTAGCTTAAATGTCGAATACCTGTACTACTGTGAAATGAGGTTATTTTGTGACGAATTTTTCATGTTTTTTACCTTGTTGTAGAATCGTCATTATAAAGGCAAATGAATAACGGCAGAACCTTTATAAAACCTTCTCTAGCACTACGGAGTGTTCTATTGATCCACAATTTTAATACAAATGGCTCTATTGAGGTGGGGAGGTGACGTTGGGCAAATAAATCTTCATCGTGTGGGGCAGCTTTGTTACAAAGTTGTCTTTGGCTGAATATGATTGGGAAAAAAGGCTAGCATAAAGTTACACAATCCAAAGTTCAATTGAGTTATCTACAACTGGTGTCTGTTTTAGCAACCTCACAGTTGTATGAAAAGTTTTTCATACATGTACCTCCTCAATCAAGCTGGTTTACCACAAAGATACCTTGTTTGCCTAGTGGATTCAATTGAATACAAAATCGCGTCCTCACAGTCCTGCCCTCTCCAGTTTTCTAGGGTCCTTTCCATAGTGCTGAGGATGTGCCTATTAGGTTTGACTTGTGTCGCTCGTCCCAGGTAAAGGGGTCGTTCAAAGTTTTCTATGTTGAAGTTATCCTTCTCCAAGGTTTTTTCTCTAGAACCCGCACCAGTGAATGGTAAACGTTGCTAGTATAGGGAGCCAGCGTTGGAGTCTCCACGGCCACCCTGGCGGTGAGAGCGCGCACTTCTCAGCTGCTCCCGCAGAAGAGAGTGGCGGCTGGTAGAGATGGTACGTGCGCGCATCGCCGTAACAGAACCAAAGGAGTGGCTACTTGGGCTGATTGGTATTGCATTTTTTGAGAGAAAAATACTTCCTTAGTGCACAGAGAATGTTTCAGAGGGAAGATATAGCAGAGAGATAGGACAGAGCGCACACTTACAATCAATTTTATTGCACAGATGGCGGGAATATATATACGGTCAAGAGGGCGAGGAGATCACGCACAGAAGAAAGGACAAATGATGGCACATGCGTCGGACCACCTTATTCCAATCTTAAAATGACAACTTGACTGAAAAGATACCTGTCAATCGGTCGGATAATGAATACAGGTATTTTTTTATTTAACAAAGCGCTGAACGGAACAACAAGAGAGTGGTACTCACTATTTCTTTTCGAGTGCTCCACAATATTTTTACAAGTAAGTTGTTTATAGATCTACTCAGAGCGCACAGAACTCGACGAGCAAGATGGCACCAGACCAGCATCAAACGGAAACCCACCTCGTCCTCCTCTTTCATGCAGCCGTGCTTAGCGGCTGTTGTGTATCATAACCCCCGGCGGTAGAAGCACCGTCCCGGTGCTAAATTTACGCAGATGATGTCAAAAGGTGGTAATAGGGCTTTAGCCGAGCCACGTGAACAGTGTCGCTCGGAGCTCGCTATGACTTCGTTTGATCGGTTGAAACAATCTCGTACGTGACGTCTGTGACTCTGCGAACAATACAGAATGGTCCAGTGTAGGGCGACAGCAGTTTTTCAGACAGTCCCACACGCCGAGTAGGTGACCAGAGGAGCACGAGAGAACCCGGAGAAAAGTGCACGTCCCTATGGTGAGAATCATAGAGCTGTTGTTGGCGCGCCTGTAAAGCCTGTAGATGGTTACGGGCGACTTGGCGCGCGTGGTCGGCGCGGGCAATGGCTTCCCCAGCATATTCAGTGGCCGCAGTTAGTATAGTGTCTAAGGGTAGAGTTGGGTCCCGGCCATATAGTAGATAGAAGGGCGAATAGCCGGCAGTGTTGGGACGAGATGAATTGTCGGCGAACGTCACATACGGCAAATGAATGTCTCAATAATGGTGGTCTGGCGCAACGTATTTGGCAAGCATATCGGTTAAAGTCCTGTTAAGGCGCTGCTAAAGTCTTTGCTGAGAGCCAAGTGCTTGCCATTACAGCCAACCAGGCAGCTTGCAACATCTCAATCACCATTTACAGGTCAATCGATGGTCTGCTTGCGGTAACCAGACTTCATGATCAAGTTCATGATCACCCCTTGATAGAGGGGTTGCTCAACCGCAGTAGTGTTTTTGCCCCGCCGCGGTGGTCTAGTGGCTAAGGTACTCGGCTGCTGACCCGCAGGGCGCAGGTTCGAATCCCGGCTGCGGCGGCTACATTTCCGATGGAGGCGGAAAAGTTGTAGGCCCGTGTGCTCAGATTTGGGTGCACGTTAAAGAACCCCAGGTGGTCTAAATTTCCGGACTCTCCACTACGGCGTCTCTCATAATCATATAGTGGTTTTCGGGACGTTAAACCCCACATATCAATAAACCGCATTAGTGTTAGGCGGCAGGAAGCACAGCTCAATGTTTTTATGCACTACTGTAGTATGGTGATCCGCGCTGTTATCCAGGGTGAGGCATATCTTGCGGTTGTGCTTGCCCAGCCACTCTTCCCACTTTCGCAACAATTGTACGAAGATCTCTCTTGTCATCCAGGCCTTGCAGCTCACTTGGAGTTTCCGCTTTCCTTTGAAGCATCTTTGTGATGCATTCTTGCCGATCACGAGGGCCGGCACCTTTTCACACATAGTAGCACGGTCACACTGACATTGCTCCGTTTGCCACTTTGGCAAAGGTAAACTTTGAGGGTCAAGGTTTTTTGCTGCAACATCTTATAGAACAGGGCAGTCTCATCTGCGTTGAACAAATCCTTGGTGCTGTATTTTCGGAGCAGCTGCGCAATTTCTTTCTCGATCCACGCCACTGCAGCTTCGTGGTCAACACATTGCGATTCCCCGTTGACAGCCCTGCCGACGAAGTCGTGGTACTCGTTGAAGCGCTGCAGCCTGCCTTCACTAGCCACAAAACCATTGTACCCCATGATCCATGTGATGTTCCTTGCCTTCTGCTGCAAAAGTGCCCTGCTCACAGGAATGCTGCTTGCTCCGATTTGAAATAACCAGTTGAATACCGCCTTCTTGATAGCTTTGAAGGTGGGAACTCGCAGCTTCATTCGGTTGCCTTCGACGCCACGTGCGGTAGCACCGGTAATGGTCTCTCTCTTGCTTAAGATTGTCGACAACGTGCTCAATGATGCTATATGCAGTCTTCGGTCACTTTTTTCTTCTTGACCCCGGACACAACGGCTTTCAACATTAGACTCCTGCTTGATTGTGATATTTTTGCGCTTACGTTTGCCGTTGCCGTTGCACATCTCGTTTTGTGGCGGAAACTGATAGAGGTAGTTTTGCTCTTCGACAGCGAACGACAGTGAACAAGACCACCATCTCGGCCGTCCCGGCGCGGAGCTGAAGGGGAGGAGGAGGTTAGATGCGCGGGCGGGTTAACGAGTTGTACAAGAGAGGGGAGGCTGACAGACGCACACGCTAGGGCGAGTTGTTGTGCAGGCGAGTCTATTAGTTCCTCAAGAAAGGGGAGGCAGGGAGACTCTCACCCATGCACACCTCGATAGTGTTGGCAGGCGGCTCCCTAAGAGCGCAAGGCGGGAGTTTTGAATTTCCGCAGCTGACATGAGACGTAAATCGTCACTATATTGATAGATATATATAGAGTCGCAATGTATAGATATTGAATGGACGTGTACCGAAATAATCAGCAAATGCTCGTTTTGGATAAAGATTGGTTCTTTATGTCCATTGTGAAAAAATTTTCTCTTGTTAAGGGGGGAGGCTACCTTCGAAGGGCAACTTTTTTGTTTGTTGAGATATCTTAATGAGAATTTCAGGGTACACTAACAGCAAAGCCATTTGAATAACCACAAAGTTTCACGCAGTTATGTTCACTGGTTCCCAAGTTACAACCATTTATCAGGGTAGTCCACATCGGTCCCTTAGTCAGGGTCTGGAGAATTTGAAAAATGTGCTAGCACTGTGAAAATCACTATGATGATTCCTGGATAGGTGCTTTAGGGCAAGACAGAGCCCTTTTTTAAATTTCCTTGCCAAAAATGTTAGCAGAGCACTGAATTTAGTGTTCACAATTTGGCTCTCATCAATAAAGTTTTAGTTCATTATTACAAAATACAGACACAATAAATTGAAAAAGCGGGCTTGTCTTGCCCTGGGCAATTTATTAAGGTGCATAATAAAAAAACCTGATAGAAATCAGAGCAGAAGTTCCAGAGAAATCACCTGACTAAGCAGCCTCACTGGCCAAAAAAGTCATTCTGAGAAAATTGACTTCGAAAGTTTCAAAGATTTATTATGGTCTAAAATGACCCTTCAGAGTAGCTAGATGTGTCCTTAGGCTCTCTTTTTCTTTGCCGCTTTTCCTGCTTCTCATTTATCCGTTTCTGAGCCTTTCTCAGACGCAGAGAGTCTTTCTCCGCAGCTGGTTGAATGGTTAGGTGGCCAGGTGTGAGTCCCTCTGATGACGACAACTCTTGGGTGGCCCTGTAGCATCCGGCATTATACCGCAAAACTGCGTCATGCAGTGCTGTCTCGACAGCAATCAATAATGCATGTTGCTCCTTGGGCATCAAGGACCATAGGACAGAATGGAATGACTCCGATGCATTTTGCGTCTTTGCTCCCAGGCAGCGTTGCAGTAGAAAAGCCTGCGAAAGGCGCTGCTAGACTGGCAGTAGCTTCTGCAACGTAGCCCGGAAGATTGTATTTGTGCTTTGGAGGTGGCACGCCATTCCCCTTGCAGGCATGATGACGGCACCACGAGTCTGCACCTTCCGGGCACAAGTCATGGTGAGGATCCTCTTCAGTTGAGGTGACGTGATAATATGACGCCATCACTGCACGCTGCATTGCAGCCACATTGTTTGAATTGTTCCGCAGTGCCCAGCCATAATAGTCTGTGAGTTTATCAATAAGGGCTTTTGTCAATCTGCCCTTCCCTCCCAGAGCCTGTTCGCTTTTGTGCACAAGATTACGTAGGGCTGTGCCCATCCTCTTCCGGACATGGTTCAAGCATTCTTCTTTCACAATAGGGACTAGCCCATAAACATTGTCTTGTTGAAGGGCAGAGAATGTGGCGCTGTCCCCATCAGATACAATGGTTGTATACCGGAGGTTATGGTTAAACAGTGAACGTGAGAACAGAGTTACAGCTGCTTCAACCTCCATCCTCCCAGACTTGGCATCAGTGTTTTTTGGCACACATGGTGCTTCAACCAGCTTGCATAGCCCTCGTCTTCAGGCTTCGGTCCTACCTGGCAGCCGAGACACTGATTCGATAAAACTACAGCATCCAAGATGAGGCCTGTGTGATACTCGATGATTGCACCAACTCCAATGTGAGATGTATGTCCGCGCTTATGCCACGTGCCATCATAAATCACTGTAATGTCCTTGCAGAAAGATGGGTCCATCTCCTTGTACACCTTTTTCACAGCAGAAGCCGATTCTTCATAGAATTTACCCAGGGTCTATTGCTGTGGTTCTCTGAATTGCTTCAGGTGCCTCTGGAAAGTTCTGTGGTGCAGGCCACGGTGGGAAACATTCATAGTTGCCCAAAAGTCGTTGAGGGCTGTCTGTTTCTTCCCTATTTGTTTCATGGCCGTAATGGCTCTTATATTCACGTCGAAGGCCCTTGACTCGTTCTGACGAGCAGAGCTCCACGAACTTGAAACTATTCCTCTCCGCCGTCGCCAACTCCTCGCACGTCCGAAAACGTGTTTGGAAGTGCACAGTCGACGACGCGGTCTCACTGTTCGGGGCCGGAATCAATGCGGTTGGCGAGCGCGACACACCAGGCGCACTTGAGCACGAAACACCAGCCTCACTCGTCACGACGGATCCTTGTGCCGATGGTGTAGAAGTCTCGTCGCTAGAAGCGTCGACGCAATCGTCTTGAAAAGATGAAGCGGAAGCAACGGTGCAACTGTCGCCGCGCGTGGGCGTGCAGGTGAGCTTCGCCATGCGTACGAGCTTCAGCTGACGCTTTCTTGAACCGAACGCGTGCCGAGTCTTGAACTTCGAAATGCCCATCGTGACCGTCAGCGCAACAATCCGCGTCCCGTGAACACGGCGGAAGATCGTCTCGTGAGGACGGTATTGATCGTCTTGTAAAGACGGTAGAAGATCGTCTCGTGAAGACGGTAGAAGATCGTCTCGTGAAGACGCTGAAAGATAGAGGAGCACGTGTGACGACCGATCGGAATGATGGCAAACGGGGCACACAAAAAACGCCTGCATTGCAAGCGCCGGTGCAGACGACGAGCCGGCGCATGCCGGAGAAGCAGCTACATCATCGCGCGCAGCAGCCAATAGGAGCCGCGCGTTCCCCCATTCCCTCGAGAGGCGCGCGCTTTGTCGAATCGCGGCTTCGCATCCAGGCAGCGGGACATTCGAAAGCTTCAACGAGCCCCCCAATCGTGAGCGACTCCCGCCTTGGAGCGCCACCGCCACTGCCGCGGGTCGCGAAAAAAAGCGCAAGAATTCACGAGCAAAACAACATCAAGATGGCGGCGATCAGCCGAGCGGTTGGGAAATGGCGAGCGCGCGAAGTTGAGGTATTTTTGGCGCTCGCTCGCCGCTTGCTGGCTGCCGCGGCATGCTATAAAATTTATTTGACGTACTTTCGCGATGAATTAGACATTTATATTTACAGTAGTATTTGGAATAATAACTATAACGTCAACTGAACAGCGATGTTATAACACCCCCTTGAAGTAAAGTTGTAGTAAACATCCATGAACAAACTTTATTTTATGCGGGAAGTTCACTCACAATGTTCAACAGTCAATAACTTTAGTTTAGTCATGTTTAAACATACCGCAGGGGTGCCTGCGCAAGTAGGCATTTGGTGTGTAGCGACACCACGAACCCGAGCTAACGGGGGAGTTTCGACTCCCTTCCACGCCTAGCCGTGCGGGGCTTTGCCGTGTCCAAATAAAGGGGATCCTGGGGGTTGAGCCGACGCTGGGTGATTGGACTGTTAAGGCCCCCCGGCAGAGGCAACACACCCCTTTGGCCCCGGCTCTACGTAGACGGCACCCCTGAGCTGACCCACCCAGGGGAATCGGCAGTCGCCTTTTCCTATCTCTCTCTCCCTACATCTTTGTCTTTATCTCTTACTATTTATCTGTCCTGTCTTCTACTCTATTCCGTTTACTTCCAAACTCCCTGGCGGCTAGGGTTAACCCTGTGCAAATAGCCTACCTTGGTCTAGGCGCATTGGGTTATAGTGGCGTTGTACGGCTGGCGTCTGCAGGTTTCAGCATTTGTAAACTTGTAGCGTCCCCTCGTTGGGCTCCGTGGTGGGTGGCCGCCAACGATGCTGAACAACAATAAGGAAGACATGCATGGAGCATTCCCACTACTGTCTGATCGTACCGGCTTAAAGCCGGTACGCACCGATGATCTCACCAGAGAAGGATTGGCCACCCTGGTGCAGTATCTGGCCACCCCCTCCCGTAGGCATTCGTCAATTAACTCACGGCCCTCAGTCCCCACCAGCTGCGGAGCAAATGACCACGGCGGCGGTCAGATCTGCAAAGCAGCAGAGGGTTCTAGGAATCTCTGGATACGGACAGGCCACCATTGGAACTTGAACTTAGCAACGTTTAACGTTAGAACGTTATCTAGTGAGGGAAGTCTAGCTGTATTATTCGAGGAGCTAGAAGGCATTAAATAGGATATAATAGGGCTGAGTGAGGTTAGGAGGACAGATGAGGCCTATACTGTGCTACAGAATGGGCACGTCATTTGCTATCGAGGCTTGGCAGACAGAAGAGAACTGGGCGTAGGGTTTTTAATTTACAGAAACATAGCTGGCAACATAGAGGATTACTATAGCATTAATGAAAGGGTGGTAGGCATTGTAATTAAACTGAATAAAAGATACAAAATGAAGGTAGTACAGGCTTACGCGCCTACATCCAGCCATGATGACGCTTCAGTTGAAAGCTTCTATGAAGACGTGGAATCGGCAATGATTAAGGTGAAAACACAGTATACTATAGTAATGGGCGACTTTAATGCAAAGGTAGGGAAGAAGTAGGCTGGAGACCAGGCAGTAGGAGATTATGACATCGGCACTAGAAACGCGGCACTAGAGTGGGCACGGCGGACCCGGAGCGAACATGTGGCCTAAAACGCCATTCTTCCGCATTGTGCAGGTTTTCCTGTTCGGTCTGGCCGGAACGCACTGCGCAACCGACGTATCAACAGCCTTCACGTGCCGTATGAATTCACCCAAGATGGGCCCTTGCATCGCCAGTAATCGCTACCCTGTCATCGAGCTTGCTCCGCCCCCTTCGCATCATGTGACCTCGTCTGCGTCCCCTATAAAAGTTGGCATCCAGAACTTCATCTTCAGTGGGCACGGCGGACCCGGAGCGAACATGTGGCCTAAAACGCCATTCTTCCGCATTGTGCAGGTTTTCCTGTTCGGTCTGGCCGGAACGCACTGCGCAACCGACGTATCAACAGCCTTCACGTGCCGTATGAATTCACCCAAGATGGGCCCTTGCATCGCCAGTAATCGCTACCCTGTCATCGAGCTTGCTCCGCCCCCTTCGCATCATGTGACCTCGTCTGCTGGCCCCTATAAAAGTTGGCATCCAGAACTTCATCTTCAGTGGGCACGGCGGACCCGGAGCGAACATGTGGCCTAAAACGCCATTCTTCCGCATTGTGCAGGTGGGTACTCACTACTGTACAATAAGGAGCGATTGCCCTGGTCTTCTGGTCTTGCCGTACCCCCATCAGTGCCTTTGTATTGCGTATGACGTATACTGCGTATGCTCATTACTTCTGTGTGGGGATGTTGAGGTGAACCCTGGGCCTGTCGAGAAAATGCTGAAGGAGCTACTGGATGGTCAGAACAAAATTTCTTCGGACATAGCTGCGATAAAGGCGCAACAAGAAAACACGGAAAAAATTATTTCCGATTGGAACTCGCGTTTCGCTGTACTGGAACAACGTACTGCCAGTATTGATGCTCTGAAGGTGACAGTGGCCACGCTTGAAGCTAAAATTACTGATCTTGAAGACAGGAGCAGGCGGTCCAACCTAGTTGTTTTCGGCATACCTGAGCCACCGGGAGAAACCGAGGACATGCTGAAAGAAGCTGTACTCACTGAGGTTTTTGAACATAAACTTGAGGTCAAATGCAAATCAGTAGGTAGAATTCACAGATTAGGCAAGCCCGGTGGCAGTCGCCCAGTTATCGTATATTTTCAGGATTACAACGAAAAGCAGCAAACTATATCAAATGCCCGTAAGCTAAAGGGTACAGGTATTTCTGTTCAAAATGACTATTCTAAGTGAACACTCCGTAAACGTAAACTGCTCTGGAACAGCGCCAAAGAAGAAAAGAGACAAGGCAAAAAGGTTAATCTTGTACATGACAAACTTACGGTTGATCGGGATAGGTATGTATGGGATGACTGCAAAAACTCGAGGATTAAAATTGCCATTTCCCAGTCCAGTAAACATAAAACATGACCCGAACGCCCCGATTCTAAGCAACTGCGCCTCCTAAATATTAACGCACGCAGCATCGTTAATAAATCCGAGCAACTGGAGTCCATTCTTCTTGGCAATAGTCCGCACATTGTTGTTATCACGGAAACCTGGTTGTGTGACGACATCAGTGATGATGTCGTTTTCCCCTCCTCCTATCGGGTGTATCGTCGTGATAGAAATCGTAGGGGAGGCGGTGTTGCTGTGCTCGTAAAATGTGCTCTTGATGCGACGCTTCTTAAACAGATCGACGACCACGAAAGCCTTTCTTTGAAGGTATCCTTCTGTGGGCGTTCATTTCTTATCTTTGCTGTGTATCGTGCACCTGACTCGCCTCCTCGGTTTCTGCATGACTTACACGAACACATGGCGTCATACAAGCATGACAGAATATTCCTTGTGGGCGATTTCAACATGCCTAACGTAAATTTGGACTCCGCTTTTGCCAGTGTCGGACAATCGCCGCAAACCTCGTATCTACTAGATATAATGATGTGCCATGATTTGCGCCAGGTGGTGAAGCAACCTACACGTGTCGGCATGACCTGTGCTTCTGTACTTGACCTTGTTTTTGTAAGTCAATCAATACAAAATTATTATGTCTGCATTGAAAATGGTCTTTCTGACCACCATATGGTGTCTTTTTCATGCTCTGTGGAAAAAGTGTGTACTGTGCCTCGAGCTAAATGTATTCGCGTCAAAAATTTTTTCCGTGCCCATGATGAATCTGTGTTAGATTATTTAGAACTCCGCCTAAGCAACTTCCACGGTTCTAACACTGCCCAAATGTGGGATACTTTCAAGAACATGTGTCTTTACTGTATCGAACATTTTGTTCCAGACAAGGTAAAAAAGACGCGTAAGCTAACCCCTTGGATTTCACGGGATATTTTACACTTGAAAAGAAAGTTAAAACGCCTGAAGCGAGGAGTGTCCTCTCGTGACATCATTCAAACCACTCAATTAGCCCTTAATCAAGCCGTAGCAAGCGCTAAACGAAGTTATTTTGAGCACAAGTTGCCGAATTTCATTCGATCTGCTCCGCAGAAATTTTGGAACTTCTTGTCGAACAAAAGAAAACCTATTGAAAAATTACGTCACGATGATGCGCTCCTCGTTGATAAGGCAGACATTGCTGAGCATTTCAACGCTTATTTCCACGGTGTATTTTCGACAGTACATGAGCCTATGCCCCAAATTGTTTCCAATTGCAGAATCAATGCTGATATTGTGTCTATATCTGGTGTGATTTATATGCTGCTTAACCTAAAAACTAAGTCTTCACCTGGTCCTGACGGGATACCGAACGTTTTTCTTTCCCGTTACGCTGAAGCATTATCACCCTTTCTTGTGGCAATTTTCAACACATCATTATCTTCTGGTGTCCTACCCTTTGATTGGAAAGTCGGACGCATTCTTCCCGTGTTTAAAAAAGGCGATGCCATGGTTCCTGGTAATTATCGTCCCATTTCATTAACATCATCTTGCTGTAAAATTTTAGAACATATTATAGCTAACTACATTTCCAAGTTTCTCAACGATAACGGTTTATTATCCTGCTTCCAACATGGTTTTAGAAAAGGATTTTCTACTGTCACCCAATTAACCTCTATTGTTCACAGTTTTGCCGGCGTCCTTGATAAGACTGGCCAGGTCGATGTAATTTTCCTAGATTTTCGAAAGGCTTTTGACCTTGTTCCACACTCGCAACTCATGCTCAAACTACAGGCAATTGGACTTCCGGCCTTTATAACAAACTGGATTTCTTCTTATCTATCTGACCGCACACAATATGTTAGTATTGATGATAAATGTTCCAAATCTTTACCCGTCACATCTGGCGTTCCGCAAGGTAGTGTACTAGGCCCTCTTTTGTTTCTTATATATATTAATGATATTGTTGATGTGATTACCAGCCCAGTACAAATTAGACTATTTGCGGATGATTGTATTCTTTTTAACGAAATAACTTGCCACGAGGATCAAATTCAATTAAATTCTAACCTTCTTAGCATACAGACATGGTGCACAAAGTGGAATATGAAATTAAATGCCGAAAAATCGGTCTTCATGAAAATTACTAAAAAGAAAAACAGCTTGTCGTTTTCCTATGAGCTTCCTGAACGGCCGCTTTGTGAAGTCAGTTGTTACAAGTACCTTGGTGTCACCATTACAAACAACCTAAGTTGGAATCAGCACGTTTCCAACGTCTGTGCGTCCTCTTTTCGCAAGCTCTGCCTTCTCAGACACAAACTTAAATTAGCTCCTCCAAGTGTTAAACTTCTTGCATACACATCGATTATTAGACCGAAACTCGAATACGCATGCTCAGTTTGGGACCCGCATAAGCAAAAAAATATTCAGGCTCTTGAAATGATACAGCGCAAAGCGGTTCGCTTTATCTACTCAAAATATCGTTTATCAGACTCGCCTACTACTCTCATGAAAGAGCACGGGATCCAAACGTTGCAGGCACGACGTAAAATAGAAAGGCTTAAATTTCTTTACCAGCTTAAGAGCAACAAACTCGGCATTAGCCCTGATCAGTATATTCAGCCATTGACTTCTCGGCGTACACGACATCGACACGCTGCATCCCTGACCCCCTACAGCGCCAGAACAAACGTCTTCAAGTTTTCCTTCTATCCACGCACCATATCTGACTGGAATGATCTGCCCATATCTGTTGTGTGTAGTACTGATGGGATTGAAAATATAGAAAATTGAGACTGTATGTTTCTTTTTTTTTCTTTTTTCTTTCTAGAAGTTGCTGTATTTTACCTTGTATTGTCGGTTTGTTTATACTTGAGTGATTATGCCCCTCCTGCTTGGGCCCCTTGTGGGGCCTGCAGTATGTCATAAATAAATAAATAAATAAACGCCAGAGGGGAGCTACTAGTAGAATTCGCAGAACGCAATAATCTGCGTATTTTGAATACTTTCTACCGAAAACGAGAAAACCGCAAGTGGACATGGAGGAGCCCTAATGGCGTAAATAAGAACGAAATAGACTTTATAATGACTGCACACCCAGGAGTCGTGCAGGATGTGGAAGTGGTTGGCAAGGTAAGATGCAGTGACCATAGAATGGTACGGGCTCGAATCCGCCTAGACTTGAAGAAGGAACGACAGAAACTGATACGCAAGAAGCCAATCAATGAGCTAGCACTGAGAGGGAAAGTACAGGAATTCAGAGTGTCACTGCAGAACAGGTACTCTGCTCTTAGCGAGGAAACCAACCTTAGCGTAGATACAATGAATGATAATCTGACGAGTATCATCACGGAGTGTGCAGTGGAAGTTGGAGGCAGGGTAGCTAGACAGGACACCGGCAAGCTTTCCCAGGAAACGAAGAACCTAATTAAGAAGCGTCAAATCATGAAAGTGTCAAGTACAACAGAAAAAATAGAACTGGCAGAGCTTTCGAAGTAGATTAACAGACGTAAAGTATGCGATGTAAGAAGGTATAACATGGAGAGAATTGAGCACGCTCTGAAAAACGGAGGAAGCGTCAAAGCAGTGAAGAGGAAACTTGGGATAGGCAAAAGGCGGATGTATGCACTAAGGGACAAAGAAGGCAAAATAACTACCAATATGGATAGGATAGTTAAAATAACGGAGGAGTTTTACAGAGATCTGTACAATAGCCGAGACAACCACGACTTTAATACTATAAGAACTAGCAGTAACCCAGACGACACCCCACCGGTAATGATAGAAGAAGTCAGAAAAACTTTGGAGAGCATGCACAGAGGCAAAGCTGCTGGTGAGGATCGGGTAACATCAGATCTGCTGAAAGACGGAGGACAGATTGTGTTAGAAAAACTAGCCACTCTATTTACGAGGTGTCTCCTGACGGGAAAAGTACCAGAGTCTTGGAAGAACGCTAACATCATCTTAATACATAAGAAAGGAGATGACAAGGACTTGAAGAATTACAGGCCGATCAGCTTGCTCTCTGTAGTATACAAGCTATTTACAAAGGTAATTGCTAGCAGAGTAAAGAAAACATTAGAATTCAATCAACCAAAGGAACAAGCAGGATTTAGAACAGGCTACTCAACAATTGACCACATTCATACTGTCAATCAGGTAATAGAGAAATGCTCAGAGTATAACCAACCACTATACATAGCCTTCATAGATTACGAGAAGGCGTTTGATTCAGTAGAATTATCAGCTGTCATGCAGACACTGCGGAATCAGGGCGTAGATGAAATATATATAAACATTCTGGAAGAAATCTACAAGGGATCAACTGCTACCATAGTGCTTCATAAAGAAAGCAACAGAATACCAATAAAGAAGGGTGTAATGCAGGGGGACACAATGTCCCCAATGCTGTTCACTGCGTGCTTACAGGACGTTTTCTGAAGCCTAGAATGGGAACAGTTAGGGATAAGAGTTAATGGAGAGTACCTCAGTAACCTGCGCTTCACTGATGACATTGCATTGCTGAGTAACTCAGGGGACGAATTGCAACTCATGATTACGGAGTTAGACAAGGAGAGCAGAAAGGTGGGTCTTAAAATAATCTGCAGAAAACGAAAGTAATGTACAACAACCTCGGAAAGGAGCAGCGCTTTGCGATAGGTAATAGTGCACTTGAAGTTGTAAAAGACTATGTCTACTTAGGGCAGGTAATAACCGCAGAGCCTAACCACGAGATTGAAGTAACTAGAAGAATAAGAATGGGGTGGAGCACATTCGGCAGGCACTCTCAAATTATGACAAGTAGATTGCCACTGTCCCTCAAGAGGAAGGTACATAACAGCTGTATCTTGCCGGTACTTAGCTACGGAGCAGAAACCTGGAGACTCACAAAGAGGGTTCAACTTAAATTGAGGACGACGCAGCGAGAAATGGAAAGAAAAATGGTAGGTGTAACCTTAAGAGACAAGAAGAGAGCAGAGTGGATTAGGGGACAAACGGGAGATAAGGATATCGTAGCTGCAATAAAGAAGAGGAAATGGACATGGGCCGGGCATGTAGCACGTAGACAGGATAACCGCTGGTCATTATGGGTCACCAACTGGATTCCCAGAGAAGGGAAGCGGGGTAGGGGGAGACAGAATGTTAGGTGGGCAGATGAGATTAAGAAGTTTGCGGGTATAAATTGGCAACAGCAAGCACAGGACCGGGTTAACTGGCGGAACATGGGAGAGGCCTTTGTCCTGCAGTGGACGTAGACAGGATGATGATGATGATGATGATGATGATGATGATGATGATGATGATGAAGGCGCTCCGTGAGGCTATTTGACTGGGGATTGTACAAAGTAGTAAATTTGTGCTTGGTATGGCAAGACCTCAGGATTTCACGAACGACAGCTGATAAGAACGTGTGGCCATGGTCGTTGAGAAGTTGACGGGGAGCACCGTGCACTAATATGTCGTACAGCAGAAAGTCCGCATGCAACGTCGGTAGCGCAGCTGGTCGGGAGTGCTCGTGTGATTGCATACCGCGTCGCGTAGTTCGTGACAACAGCAATCCGTTTATTATTGGCTGTGGAGAGTGTAAAAGGGCCAAACAGGTTGAGACCAACTCGAAAGAAAGGCTCGTTGAGAACGTCGATTGGCTGAAGGTAGCCGGCTGGGAGGGCAGATGGCGTTTTGCGACGCTGACAGGGCTCACAAGCGGCGACATAGCGTCGAACAGAGCGGGCAAGTCCAGGCCAAAAAAAAAAACCGACGTCGTACCCGATCGTATGTGGGAGAAACGCCCAAATGGCCCGTCATGGGAGCCTCAAGAAGTTGATGCAGGACAGTGAAACATAGGTGCGCTGGGATGACAGGAAGTAAGTCTGATCCGAAGGAATCAAGATTACGGTGATATAGGATCCCGTCTTTCACCAAAAACATTCGTAGGGACGGGTCGCGAGGCGTTGACTCCAGTTTTTCAATGATGACTCGTAAAGAAGCATCCCGACGTTGCTCTTCGCCAATGTTCAACAGCTACGACACGGAAAAAACGTCCGTGATAGCGTCAGTATCGGTTGCTTCGTCAACAGGGTAGCGGGATAAACAATCCGCATCTTGATGTAAACGCCCTGTTTTGTACATTACAGAAAACGTGTACTCTTGAAGGCGTAGAGCCCAACGAGCGGGACGTCCCGTGGGGCACTTCAGGGAGGCTAGCCAACCGAGCGCGTGATGATCCGTGACAACACGGAGTGAGCGCCCGTACAGGTATGGACGAAACTTGGCGACTGCCCATACAAGGGCGGGGCACTCGCGTTCCGTGGTGGAATAGTTGCGCTCGGCTGGAGATAGCAGTCGACTTGCGTAGGCTAAAACACGGTCGTGTCCCCGTTGTTGCTGCAATAGCACAGCTCCTATGCCGTGTCCACTGGCGTCCGTGTGAACCTTGGTTGGGGCTAATAGATCAAAGTGAGCCAAGATTGGTGGCGTTGTAAGCAGTGTCGTAAGTTGCGAAAACGATGACGCTTGGTCATGGCCCCAGATAAACGAGGCGTCTTTCTTCAAGAGGTCTGTGAGGGGGGCGTGCAATGGTAGCAAAGTCCTTAACAAAGCGTCTGAAATATGAGCACAAGTCCATAAAATTGCGGACATCCTTTGTGGTCCTCGGAACGGGAAACTTTGTGACTGCGCGAATTTTATCTGGGTCTGGACGGACGCCTTGGGCATCGACAAGGTGACTGAGCACGGAAATTTGACGACGAATGAAGTGGCACTTGGAGGCGTTAAGATGGAGTCTGGCTCGACAAAAAACGTCCAGAATAGCTGACAAACGATCAAGATGCGAGTCGATTATGGGCGAAAAGATAATAACATCGTCAAAGTAACACAAGCAGGTATGCACCAGGGACAGGGTGGTCACTATCGAAGTTTAAGGCTTAAAGGGGAAGCTTAATAATACCCCCCCCCCCCAGCTTTCACCCAAATCTGTTCAAATGATTGTGCTTCTTGCTATTTCTTATCATGGAAATTGTAAATTTAGCTTTTCTAAAGCACTGAATTCATCTGCTGTGTTTGTTACAAGTAGAATATTTGTCCTCAGCACGCTACTGAATCAGTGCCTATATATTCCTAAATGATAGTTTTTAATGCCTATATATGCCTAAATGGCAGTTTTCAGAGCCTAGTATAGACACCTAAAATATTTTGTTTTGTGCCTCTAAAGTTCCGATCTCTACTGATAATCATATAGTGGTTTTAACACAAACTTAGCAAATATCGTTCTAATTACACTTCACAAAAAATAAAGCAAGCAGATATTACTAAGTATTTAGAAAAATTCACCATCCCCCCCCTCAATCCATGGACTCAAGTTACAATATTCCAGGATGACCTCTATTAGTTATCATTAACAATGTTCACTTAACATTAACAAGGCATCAATTAAAACATGACATTCAAGTCTGGAGCACAGCTCACTCAGTAGATCGTGACAAAACTAAATGTGCTATAAAGAGCTTAGTAAGTAGCACTGACACATTCAGAATTGTGCTTTATAGTTGAACTGAAATTCAGCTTCAAGAGCAGAAAAAACACTGTCCAGATAAGTTGTGTCCAGGCGGACACAAAGAAAAAAAATAATGCTGTCAGTTGCCTCATCAACTAAGAATACTAAAATTTTAGTAACTGAAAGAAGTGGGTATGCCTGCATTGAAAAGTTGAAGGCAGGCGTGTTTTTGCACAGTCCCCCTTGAAAAAATTCTTTGAGCATGTTTATGTTTCTAGATATCCGGTTCCTAAGTTTAACTTTGCTTTTCATGATTACACATGCAAGGCAGTGAGGATCAGCAAAATATTACTCGCCAGTGGGATGAGCAGCCAGTTCTTGCTTTCGCCAGCCAAAAGTAAAAGGCAGCCATTATTATAATGTTCACCCATACGTTCGACTTATGGTCAGATTAAATGCATCAATTACATCAGGGAGTCTGTCCTAGTTTTCACTGTCCTGTTATACCTCGGTGGTGCAGGCTGAGGCATTTAATTTATGTTGTTCTTTGCGCCCCAATATACGTTCTGTCCTGCATACATAATGATGCAAGCCACAACTAAGCTTTCCAGTAGGATATCTGAGCACAAGCATGCTAGCATTCTTACAAGTGAAGTTATATAAAAATGTGATTCGCTGAAATATTTAACACATACTTACCCGTCTGCTGCAATCACCAATATACTCAATAATTAACCTTACTCAACGGCACCGCTGACAATGATAATTATTATCTCACGCTGCGTCCCTCTGGATACATTGCTGTCTGCAAAGAAGGCTTTTACACACACAACATACAGCGCTGACTTCTTTTTAAAGGAAAAACAATAGGGTTAATTTTCAACATCTCGAACGTGCGTGCTCCTGGAATACAGCTACCAGGTGGTTCTGTGAAGTTCCCTTTTCACAGAAAACAGAAACAATGTACAGCTGCTGTGCACCAGCAGCCAAGTTTTCCACGAGCCAGCATTAATGACAGGCTAGTCCGGACGTCTTCCACGCTTTTCGTACGACGAGTGTGCATAAGCTGCGATGGAAAAAAAACGATTTAGTAAAATGTGTCGCTTAATAAATCATTATTTGGCAGTATTTTTAGAATGATCAGGAACAATGTGTCTTTAAAAAGCAGGATATACAAAAACCGGACATGTTACAAGAAAAACTTGCTCAATGTTTTTGGTGAACACAGCGACAACTTTAAAAAAGAATATGCAATTTCCACATTACAGGTATGTCATAAATATGCTTGAATAGCACTCCTGCATAGTTTGTATACATGCCAATTTAGTAATATGACAGCACATACATGACGGTATGCAATTTTATCAAGTATGCATTGCAGGTAACATATAAATTAAATTCTGTAACTTACTTTGAACACAGCTAATGTAGCTTTCTTCCGGTGGCTTACATTGTGACGATTATAGCTACATCACCAGAAATTGGTTTCCCTAAATTACTATTTTTGCTGCTAAATAATGGCCATTAGTTTCAATAATTCTGGTTGGCTAAATAGGCAGTACCCCTCACATACCTCTTATCACAGGCTGTGTTATGAATGTATGAAAAAAAGTGGGAATGCTAAGACATACCATCCTAACAAAGCATGCAAGCTTCTGCAACAATGTCCAGTAACCAGAATGCTGGAAGCTATTGGCCGGGATTTAGCAATAAACAATAAACATCTTATGAGACTGATTTCCGACATATATTTGCTTCAATGCAAACAGCTTAGGTACATTCAGTCTATATTCAAGATTCTCAGATAAATACAATGTCCAATTCACAATTTAACAGTAACACGTGCATGCTTTATGCATGAATATTGTGATGTATAACATTATCACAAGTTTTAAATGACAAATAAAATTTTGGTTTTTGCGAACACCAGACTTCCCTTCTACAACTGTAGCGCTTGCCTAGAAAATTTACTTAAGCTTGTCATCTGATGTGAAAGCATTTAAAACAACACAGTGGCCATGAATGAAAGCAAATAATAGCACGGCGTTTTGGCCTCTGTACTGGAGCCCTGCTCACAGGTGACAAAGATGCTTTTATTTGTGGTCAGTGTGTGGTTTTTATTTCTTTTCATGTCTTTTCCTGACCAGATGAGTTTAAGCTTGTCATCTATTAAAAAAAATTCATTGTAGGTGGTGGTCTAAACTGTTGTTGTTTGTACATGTAAAAGTGTTTCGCAAAGTTTGAACACCAAAGTCGCGCCTCTAATAAACCAAAACAAAAGAACGAAATCCAAACATAGTGAAAACAAGCAGAATAAAATCAAATGTGCTAAATTGCATAGACTAATTATTGATCGAATTAGGAACTGCACAGTTAAGATACAGTGATTCGGCCACAATTAGCCATCAAAAGTTTGCTCGAAAATACAGTTCAATTTTAACAAACGGCTCAGAATTCACAAGTTCTGGCCAAATCGGGCAACGTATGTTGCGAGTGTATGCTGTAAGCTCGGATTTGACTAAACGGGCAGCATGACTACCTAAACGTAGGTGCAAGCTTTGCGAGCCCTACCTAAGACGAAGCAACATGCTGCACGCAAACACAACTCGAGTAGCACGGTAGTTCAAAGATGCGTGCTCGCACGGATGCATACACCTGCATACGTTCAGCTACCCGCCAGAATTCGTGACAGCAATAAAAAAGGACGTACAGCATATGAAATTGTCTTAAACAGGTTCACTTCTATAGCACACAATATGAACAGGCGTGCAAAAAAACAGATCCAAGCACACGCACCCTAGACGTAATCAACGCGTGGAGCTAACAAACGTCGTCTTCGCCCAAGAATTATTTAACCAAAATAGTAGTCTATTGCGCAAAAGCCCCCTTCCAACACCACGGCCAACAGGCGCGGGCGCCGCCATTAACTCTGCTCAAATCTGCCGCCGAATTCCCGCTGCGCACACCTAAACACTCAACCATGCTTCAATCAAAAGAAAAAGCTCGCCCGCGCTTCACTTCGCACAAATTTGCCTTCATCCTGACGATAAGATACACACAAACAGGTTCGTTACGTTAACAAAGTTCCCTTATCGTCCACATGTTACAAAAAATGTAGCACTAACAAAGCGCTGACAGCAGGAATGTGGTACATACCTGGCGAGTGCTCCACTATACGACGCCACACGTCCTCGCTTGAGTATAGCTCATCTTTGCAATAAGCAGCACCAGCAGAACACAAAAAAACAAACACGGAGCGCCAGCACACCTCAAAACACGGCAAAAATCCACGCAAAAGCGACCCCTGCAAACCACCACAAGGGCTCCACTTGCACAAGTATAGTTGCTAAAAAAAAATTGCCCGCAGCTTCCCTCGGAGCAACACTGAGGAGGATGCGGAGCATATAATTGGTTAACGGGGTGTTAAAGTGCGACTTACTTGGGTCGATGGCTAAATTAGTTAACGTGGTTGTGAAATGGGGTGTTAAATTGCGACTTACTTGGGTCGATGGCTAAATTGGTTAACGTGGTTGTAGGAGGGGGTGTTAAATGAGTGAACACGTACACACGTATGCGAAAGGGCGGCGCTGGTCGAAGGGACGTCGATCATTGTGTTTGTGGATTCGTTGGAATTCATTTCACCGCGACCTTGGACGTCGACGCGCCGTACAAACCAACCGACAAGCGGCAACTGAGCGAGCGAGCGCCGACCTTGAGTATATATACAGCGCGACGGCGCATGCGCTGTCAGCTGTCGAATGTTCTCGATGGAGAAGCGCGCGCGGCACAGATGGTGGGCGACGGCGCGACGGCGCATGCGCGCGCGTCAGCTGTCGAATGTTCGAGAAACGGTGCGGACGGCGCGGACGTCGCACTACAAGGCGCGAGTATAAGATGCTTCCGCATCTAAAAGGTTTTCCTGATATCGTGAACGGGCGCTTTCACACGCGGCGGCGAAGAAACGAATTCTTTGCACCGCGCCTGTTGCTGGTGCGCTGGCGAGAGGCGGGGGAGGTTGACGACGGGCTGCAGCTGGCGGCAGTGAAACTGCGTCCCTGTCGCATAACTTCTTCCCTAAACACTAATTTCAACCGTAGATATTATCACTAATAATCTTCTCAGCGCGAACTCGGAAACGTAAATGCCGCGCGCCAGCGAGCGGTCGCGTCCTCTGGCGGCTGTATCGTAAAACCTTTCAGCTTTTCTGCCTCGTTCACGACTTAGAAGTGTGGCAGCTTGGGCTAGTTGATTTGACGTGACGATAGTTATAGCACGAGAACAGAATAACGACCAAGTGACAAGAGACGTGTCGTTCGTGTCTCTTTGCCATCGTTCTCTTCTCGCACTATAACTATCGTCGTTCATGACACTAGGAAAACCTTTCGAGCCACTATAGCCAAAAGTATCTATAAACGTTGACTATAGCACATGTATTATAGTTACAGAACCACAGGCATAGATCGCATTTGTGTACTAAAAAAACTTTGTTATTGCATTTAAATATAAATAACACACGTAAATATATGTCACGCAAATACTTAGAGCGCAAAATATTTTTTTCTATTTTAGGGGAAAAAGTAAAAAGTTAAGCTCGCGAATTTTGAAACGTTCACCGGTGAACGCAAAAAGTGAACGCAAAAAGGAAAAAAAACAGAACAGCAGCGGTCATAATCACCAAATTGTTTATGCAGACATGTACACGCCAGATTTTATTGCAATGCTTGACGGCCCTTATGTATGCGCCCTTCTGCATAGTGGGGGGGGGGGTGGCCGCTTTTTCTTTTGTCACTAAAGAGGGGGACGCACAGTCAGCCTATACATAGAAAAATAGGGAGAGCCTGGGCAGAGTGACCCGAAGGAGGTGGGGCAAAATCCCCTCATTTATTGACTTCGCCACCCCCTAGAAGAGATGTCAAACTAAATAGACAGCAAATAGAAATTTTACGCCGTGGGACACATAGGTGTCTGCGGCCACGTTTCACAGTATATATATATATATATATATATATATATATATATATATATATATATATATATATATGTATGTATATGATTCAAAAAAGAAATTCTGTGGGTCCGGTGTAAATATAGTTAAGAATAAAGGAGCACACTTACGAAAATTTGATAATTGTTTACTCTACGTTTCGGCCGTGGCACGGCCTTCGTCAGGTTAATCCTGACGAAGGCAGGATTAACCTGACGCACGGCAGGATTATCCTGATTTGGCACTATTATTGTACTACCACTTCTTACCAACATTTGAACTAAGGTGCACTTGCAGGTAACATATAGTTCACTGCCAGGTAACATCCTGCAATAAACATAAAGGACACATTCCAGAGGTAACAAGAAGGAATCCTTCCACAGGAAGAGGAGTGGCTTCGTAAACATAAAGTAGTGTCCTTCAGGCAACATACAGGATGAGGAACCAAAAAGGTCATGTAGGACATTAGTAGGAAACAGACAGTACATTGGCAGGACATCACTATTTTCATGCGGGACTTGGGATCATGACAGCTAGTTGGCAGGTTCGGTCACAATACTTATAAGCATAACCACGCTACAGATGTGTTGCGGTCATTGCAGTAACTCACCAAGCGGTTTATCAAACTTGGAGAAACATTGTGCATTTCAATGGTGCACTGAACACTAGTTTTCGTCATCCATTTACAAGTATTTTCTATAATGCTCGTTCATGTTCCGCGTACTATAGCCGCAGTACCTCTCTCTTGCAAAACCTACCATTAGGCTTAATTAAAACATTTGTTGGTGTTTAGCATCTCAAAACCGCCGTATCTTCTTGAGAGACGCTGTAGTAGAGAGCTCTGGAAATTTACCGACTAGATAGATATGTAGGCTTTCACGTCCCAAAGCCATAATGTGTATATAAGAAAAGTGAAGGGCCACGGAAATTCCGACCACCTGGGGGTTATTTAACTGGCGCCCAAATCTGAGCACATATAGGCCTTCAGCAATGCTGTGTTCATCGAAAATGCAGCCTCCGCTGCCAGGATTCAATACCACGACCTGCGCGTCAGCAGCCGAGTACCTTAGCCACTAGACCACTGCGGCGGTACAAACTTTCATCCACTGGCATTCTTTAGTCTGCACCATAACTTCCGCACAATGGCCTCAAGCATTCTGACCTCATACGAAAAGGCGGCTGCTGCGGGCAAGAATCGGGGCCGTGATATAAGGGTCAGCGGCCGAGTGTCTTAGCCACTTGACCACCTTCGCGGGTGACCATCAGGCTTGAGGCCATACTTCATTCGTCATGATCACTGTGAAGATCGGGAATATTGCCACTTTCCTACCTCACGTTTTTTTTATCGCCCCGTTTGTAGGCATTTCTCAGCGCTAATTGCCCCTGCAGTGTTCGAGGAGTTTCGGGACTGTAGTAATGACAATGTATGGGGTTTCACATTCGAAAACCACCATACGATTATTAGAGACGCCGTAGTGACCGGCTCCACAAATTTCTACCACCTGGAGTTTCTTAAAGTGAACCCTAATCTGAGCACATGGGCGTATGTAGCATTTTCGCCTTCATCTAAAATGCAGGTGCCGCTGCCGAGATTCGAATCAGCAACCTGCGGAGTTCGTCAGCAACTGAGTACCTTAGCCACTAGACCACCACGGTAGGGCATCGGGACTGTGGTGAAGCGTTTCGTTAAAATCACGCCTGATTCGCGAACATTACAGACTATTCTGCAACCAATGTGGCCACTAGCAATACGCTAGAATATTCGGCGACACGTGTAAAATGGCGCCGCACTTCACCACTTGCCAGTTGATCGACGGCCGAGGCTCTGTTCGCCGCTATCAGTGCACGTGTACTGCTGTAGCCTTCAGTTTTCGGGCCATGATTTCGGCCGAGTTAGCAGTGTCATCTTTGTGTGGTGTCTGCTCCCTTCACGCACGTCACGACCCCGTGATAATATTCAAGTACAAAAAGTCCAATAACCGCTAAAATGAAGCTTCGATCACAGCTGGCCCAAGTGAGGTCATATTTTTTTTCTTTGACTACACAAATCAGAAATAAATGCACCGTGATTCAGCGTTGCAGGGGCTGACTGCTGTGGGTGACTTGAGGTTTTCTACGACCCAAGCTGGAACAACTGACTGCTAGAATACGTTGATATCATCAGACGAGTACTACTAACATACTGTATCGTGAATATTAGGTTCTTTTGATGCAGTTCATGAACCACATTGACGACACTCAATCAACCTTTGGGGAAACACTTTAAAGATTATTGCTTTAGCGCACATCCACATCCGTAGCCATATGTGTGTGGAACAAAAAATATTCTGGAATAGTATTTTGAAAGTATTGGGCAAATTTTAAGCTGGACATCTCGAGATTCACTACGGAGGCTTATGAAAGTGCCCCAAGCGCACACAGTGTTGTCCAATGGGCCGGTATTGCTCCCAGTATGCGGGCGGAGACAGTAAAGCGTGAGCTGTGCCTCGCTAGCTGGCTGTTGGATGCTGGCCTTAGCGACACAGTGTGGCTCATTGTGTCTCAACGCACGTGGCAACACTGAGACGCAATGCACAGTGTTTCTAGTGTCATCCAGTGCACTGAAACCCGCTCAGAGACACTGTAAAGGCTGTTTTTTACTGGGGTATGTGGTGATTATTTATGTTGTGATTCGTCCTTTAGTCGACATGACATCTCATAGTATAAAAGCAGCTCCCTCGTAGCTTACTCACATAGTGAAAAAGCCCCAACGTTTGTCATATTTATGTCTGTTTAAAGATTCCAAGGCATTTACTGAAACTCCAACTGACTGCCAGAAATACTGATTATTCAAGGTGCCACTTTTCACTTTGTCATGTTATGTTGTCGCCCGGCTTAGTAGGTTTGAGTAAAGCGGAATGTACGCAAGAAGGGGACACGGAGTGTGGCACAAAAACATTCTTCATTACCCACTCAAACAAATACAGTACATACAGAAGACTATCCGTATTTAAAAAAACAATTTGGTCCCTCAAACCACGTCCAAATAACGTCCGTCAGTGACTTACGCACAGTCGGACGCTGCCAAAAGATCGTCGCTGGGTGCTTCACTCGGCAGCGATGTTGGGAGGTGCCTTCCTGGTGAAGCCCGTTGATGCTGAAGAGATGCGTGCTGCTAGGCACTCCTGGCACACTTATTCTTCTCAGGCCCGTGTGCCGCTGAAGTAGCAGGCGGGTGTCTGCGAGCCCGTGCTCTTTGAAGATCGGCGACGTGACGCTGACCTGTCCCCGCCACTCGCTGCACCATCCACCAGTTGGACGCCCGGAGCACAAAGACAGTAGTTCGCCGAGCGAGACAATCAGGCGGCTCTCAACGCGTTGCGGTCCTGGGTCAGGACTCAGGTTGCCTGGGTCAGGACTCAGGTTGCCTCGATAGGCTGGAAGACGGGAGCACGAAGACGGTAGCTTGCCGAGGTGGCAACTCGGGCGGCTATCTACGCGTCGCAGTGCTGGGGCAGGACACAGGCTGCCTCGATCGTTCTCTGTCTTCTCCTCAGTGCGTTCCCGTTCAATATGGCATCCCCGCGTACTCTTCTTTTTTTCCTTTCCTTCTCCGAGCTTTCCTCTTTTGGCCTCTAATTCACTAATTTTCTTGTCTTGCTCTTCTTTCTTCTCTTGTCATCCCTGGCACTCTTCAAAGCCTTTCAGGCAATCGTTCAGGAGGTCAATGCCTTGCTGAATAATTTAATTGAAGTAGGGAAGTTGCGCCTTAAAGCTTGCGTATCATTCTTGCAGACAAGAAAATAGGTCTGGCCAAAAAACAGGCAGCTGAAACAAAGCAAAAGACACATATATAGAGGAATACGTTGGGCTAATCTGCAGCTGTTAGTCACAGCAAAAAAGCCTCTTTACAGGACGCTCAAGAAAAGAAATTTTCTTTACGTCCTCACTTAGATCATGTATTTAGATGGTGACCAAAACAAGACATTCCAGTGCACTCATGACAATTTTAACGCCACTTTTGTTAGCAGTGTTTTTTATTCCTTATTCAAACATTCACAAATTCGTCATTTGTACACCCATTGTCACGCAGGTATGATAAGAAATATGATAATTTTCAAACCATTGGTTTTGGACGCGTTTACAAGAGTAAAAAGAACTGAATTGCAGCGTTGGCTGCATAAAGGCAAGCCGATGTCGAAACCAATAAATATCGAAGAGATGGGCATCATGAAGACGAATTTAGCCCATCGCAAACAGCGCGAAATCAGGACAGGTGGTAGGAATTACGCCACGCAACGTCGACGAACAAGTAAAACTTTTTTGCAGCAGAAATATAAACGTACAAAACATGCTTGTAATACCACATCGTCGACAAGCAGAACCATGCCCGTGCATTTCTCTTCTAGAAGCCACACTACACTGATCAATATGCTGCGGTCTCCACTTAATATCCGAGAAGGGAGTATGAGCGTGACGTCATCATGTCCTATTTTGTTGCACAATTCTTCACCTCACTGTTCTGGCGTTAAGCAGATCAACATAGCACAACATACCTTTTACTGTGCTGGTTGTACAACAAAATGGCGGCTGGAAATGGAAAAACTATCAAACGCTGTGTGCTGACATGACTTGGACAGTGCAGAACGAAAATACATAGCAGCTATAGTCATACCAGCGCACAGTGTTTGATAATTTTTCCATGCAGGTACCGCGGCTCACGGCAGCCGGGTTTCCTTATTCGGTCTTAGTCAGTGTGTCTGAAACATTGCTGCAGATGCTGAAGGGGGAACGCAGGAGGCCAGAGTCATTTCAAGGACAGAAGAAAAGACCGCATGTTGTACCATACATGCACAAAATTTCCCACAACCTGAAAAAGGTTGCAAATCGGCACCATGTGCCAGTGGTTTTCTCTGCTTCAAATAAGCTTTCAAGGCTCTGTGCCCGCATTTCTTCAACAGGTGCCAAGGTGCTGTGCGATAAGCAGCACGCAAAGTGGCTCCTGCGTTGTGCTGTGGGCACTGTTTATGAAATTTCCCTGAGCTGTGGCAAGGTCTATATAGGCCACACAGGGCACTGTACAAATGACCGTCTAAGGGAGCATGCCTTATCGATTAGGAATGGAACAGGGTCTCATTTGCCCTTTCACTGTGCTTCGTGTGGCGACGGGCCGCAGTTCGATCGCATGCGAGTACTTGGAAGGAGCCGGGATGCGCTGGCGCGGGAGTTACTCGAAGCCTTTCACATAATGAAGAAATGTGACTCGTGCGTCAGCGTTCCTTCAGTTGTGTTGCATAAAAGTGAATTCCAACTGTTGGATCTAGATGTACTTTAGTTGGGTGCTACGAAGTGTCTGTCAATCCTTTTTTGCTGGTTTTTCCTCGCATTTTTTTTTGCGCAGACTTGGGTGCGTTTTTTTTTTCGACGTCTTTACATTAGGCATATCTGTTTGTTGCTGGTTCCCAGATTGCATGATTGCAATCATCGGTTATTACATCTTAAAAATGTTCATGCCTGCACGTGCGGAGAATGAAATGGTCTGCGCATGTCCTTCAAGAGCTAATATATTGTGAATGCTTCATGAAAATAAACTTAGTTGTGAGGAGGCACTCTTTCTGTCTCGTCTTTTTTTTCTCTTTGTCAACCTTGCGCCACGTATTTCAGCCTAATATGTACCAACTAGCCGAACATAACGTACTGTTAAGCTTCTCAAAACTCTTCACTATGTTGGAGAACTTTTGAGCATTCCTATTGATAAAGGCGACGTCAAAATGCGCCACTGCGTTGTCTCAAAGAATTGAAAAGACACTCCGAGCATCGATACAGAATCTAAAGGCCATTTTAAGCGGCACATGGTTCTATAAAAAGCAAAGAAATTTCGCATAAAAAGAGAAGACGTCGGTCATTCACTGGCAACGCCTGTGTTCTTACAATATCACGTAAGCCCAGCCATGAAGTAACTGCTTGGTATGGCTGTTGCGAAGAAGAAAGCTCAAAACTTGCGTTTTGTGTGGGCGAGCAAAGAAAAACTTCTCGCCAGAAAATAGAAATCTGTGCCAGTAGTGAGCATTTCCACTGCGCAAAACAATGAAAAGATGGTGTGTTCCGCATCACCTATTTTTTGTGTTTATTTCTCGTTAACAATGACTCAGTCAGCCCATGACAACAATCAGTTAATTAAATCCCATTCATGTGTCTTGCTCACATGTATTCATTAAAACATTCACTCGGCAAGGCACAAGGATGACGAATTATCAGTGCTTTTAGATTCTATTGACCACCAGTTTGTCGTAAAAATGGTAACCGAGCCTTGCTAAGACACAAACTTCGGCATATACGAGCGTAACGAGTATCGCAGTTTCTTCATAAATATACAGGCCAAGCGTGGTGGCGTTGTTATTTTGGTAATAAACGAACTAAAATGTGAAATTCTTGGGTAAACCTGTAGCAATACGAGTGACAGGTGTCACAGTACGATTACTATTGTGTAGCATCCCTCCAGCAATTTTTCTACGTTGCATACAGACCACGAGACGGAAATTCGGCTTGTTTTATCGATCATTTAGATAAGCTTCTAGGACATGTCAATAAAATAAATACAGTGTAACAATAGAGGTGGATATTAACATAGATCTATTGCAACCTTTTCAAAATACTGCAACCCTTCACAGTACTGTTGAATCAAACGGATATGCACTTTTAGGAAGTATTGCGACGGGTGTCACACCTTGCACAGCATCTTTGCTTGACGTGTTTATGACAAACTTAAGCACAGAAAACGTAATACCTGGAGTCTTGTGCTCTGGTGTCAGCCACTACTTTCCTATTTTCATGCTGGCAAATGCATCAGTAAAAGAAAAGTTTGAGCGCACACATTCAAGCACTGCAGCTCAGAAAATCACTTAAACATAGCATGCCTTTTATTTACAGATTCGAAATAAAGACTCGGAACAAGTCAGATGAAGTGAAACTGCAGACGCAGCTTACGAGGAATTTATTGCCTCTTTTAAATGAAATAACCATGACTATTTTATACTAAAAACGAAGACAATAAAGGTGGGTAAGGGATGTAAACCAAGGGTAAGTCATGAATGCATAAAAAGAAAAAACAGCGAACAAGACTTCAAAAAGTTGAAAGAGCAGACTAGCCATCGACTTCGAAATATTCCAGCAATATAGAAATAAATTAAGCTCTTTTCTAAAGATGTCAAAATACAGTTATCTGCATCCCTAGTTTCGCAAGGAGTGTTATTATGGAACAGCGGATGCTTGAAAAAAATTCAATAAACTGTTAAGCCCTACGCAGCCGACATCGATTGTCGATGATATCGTTGTAAATTGTAAACATATTCGCAGTGAATAACTTGCTGAAGAGTTCAATAGGTTTTTTCGGGACGTGATTAGTATCGGACAGTGCGTTTTTCCTGAAACCTATGGTAATAAGGAAAACAAGCACAGCATCTTTTTATAGTCAACAAACGAACATGAAGTACATGGTAATTATGCGCCTTTCAAAAATAGAAGTGCTAAGAATGTTTACTATGTACAGATCAAGCAGTTAATGTTCGTGCTTGAGATCATCGCTGCTTTTCTTGCGCACATCTACAAGCTGGCAGTAATGATAAAGTTATTGACCTGGTTAAAAAGATGATAAGAATAGGTTGTTAAATAATAGGACGATTTTTATATTGGCGATATTTTCTAAAGGCCTTGAGAAGATTAATTAAAAACGATTATTTAAATTCAGCGAAGCTTAGCTAAGTAATAAAAAATAATTATTACCAATATGAATCTCTTCACGGCAGATAGGCTGAATCTGCACTACTCACCAAAAGGAAATTACTCTTACGGCTTTCAGTCAAAAGAGATGTTTTAACATTTGCATTGATTTTTAAAAGGCATTTGATCGTATTCATTATGCCACCTTACTAGAAAAACTACAACTATATAGTATTTGCGGCACACCACTACCTTTGATAAAATTGTACTTAAACCACAGATTTCAGTGAGTTAGCTTATGACCTTCACTCTCATTGTTACAGCCGGCCGTCACCGGTGTTACGCAAGGAAGCATACTGGGTCCTTTATCGTTCATTCATTCTTTATATGCCATGAACACTATATAACGTTTGAAATAATTGAAACACTTGAAGACTTACAAAAGTGGTGTAAAGAAAACTCGTGGTTGATCGATTATGGTAAAACAAATGTGGTTCTTTTCCATCCGCGTCAACTTTGTGTTACAATTAACAGTCCCTTATCTGTGCGGGGTGCCTATCGAGTTTGGAAACCTAATAAAAACTTTAGGTGTGCTGTTTACACGACGTACAATCTAGCATGATTAAAAGTGTGGGTGTTATTGCAAAATTTCGACACATCCTACCTGTATCAATAAAACTTATGCTCTATAATGCGCTTAGTTTGTCTCATAATATCTACCGTTTTTGTGTGAGGGAATTTCACGCAGAGAAACGATCATAAGTGCTTATGTTATGAAAAGGGGCTCTGCGTTCTATATAAAACTTTGAATATCGTGCGCACACAATGAACTCGTTTGCTCTTTTGACGTTGCACCCACACATAATTTGTTTACTGGAAATTAGTCTTAATATACAAAAAGTTTGTTTATAAAAACCAACATGATCTCGTAAATCTTCCCAATCTAAGTTGAAATGACCCATTCTATTCTCTGCGAAAACAAAACTTCTGAACCAGTTTTTTTGCCGAACTCAATACAGAAGACAGATCTTACGCTATTGTTTGCCTCACTTGCTCAACAATCTGCTGAGTAGTGAAATAAAAATAAAAAATGCACTAATAAAAATATAAATTAACACTTTTGTAAGTTATCTCATGCAAGAGAAAATACTGTACTGTATTCAAGATTGTCACAGTTTCATTTTTGTTTTGTTATTTGATGTTTCTGTGTTGATTGCGATTAATCAATATAAAACTAGTTTGCTATACGACTGCCTCACATTACTTATTTACATTTACACACATTCTGTTCATTTTGATCGTGCATATTGTGGAAAGAAGGTTACATTTGTCACATTATTTTTTCTTTGTTTTTTTTCGAGTATATAATGCAATGTGAGTTTTCGCGACTGTATTTGAATTTATTTTTATTAAAATATATGTTATAATCTCATTTGATGTGTGTAACGTGATTGGTTGGTTTTGTAATAGCATTTGCACGTGCTTGTGTTCTGGATGGTATTTCTTGTACTTGGGGGCTTGGGCTTTCTTCAAACAAACTGTTTCACTTTTAACCCAAGCTTGCCGACATCTTCTTTGATGTAAATAAACTTTGATTTGATCTATAAGCATTTTTAAAGACGCAAGCCCGGTGGACAAAGAACTTGTGACCAATTGCCGAACCTGATGGAAGATCAAGTGTTCGGGAGATCAAGCGCAGGAGATCAGACATTCCTAAATATCGAGTTGGGATTTGGTCATTCCGCACTCCCACTACTCTGTGGGGATATCATATCATTTGTGGCAGTATATTTTCTATATTTTTTGAAACTTGGCTGAATTTCTATGACTCGGCATATATCCCTGTTCCCATCGCCAAATTAAGGGTACATTGGGGAGTAACATATTTTGCTACACCCTTATTAGCTACTACTGTAGTAGTATGCTCTAACTTGTCATGTAAGCCTTAGTACATGGTCTATCAAAGTTGATTGTCACAGAGCATTCTATAGGTTTACCCTTACTAAGTCAAAGCCAGGGGTTGGCGTGGTGGAAAAGTGGAACAAATCTGCCAACTTCTAAAACAGAAACGGAGGCATAAATTAGTATACAAACAAATGCATTATGCCAACAGATACTGAAGAGAGAAACAAATTAGCCCTGCACAATGGTTCTCAATGATACCCTCAAACGAAAATTGTGAATACTCTACGCACAACCTCATCTTTATCTCACGAGCAGGTTAGTACCTAACAAACGTGAATGCCATCTGCGACAAGGATGACATTGCATAGCTGCGCACAGGCCAGTTCTTCTCACCCCATGCATGCTTGCGGGGCGCGCTTGACAAGCGTGAATGCCGACGAGCAGTGCGGCTAAGCCTACAATATTTGCGATGCAAAGGCGCAAGATTCCTGAGCAGTTGTGCACTGTTCCTACTAATATCAGCAGATCTAGAGGGTCGCGTACCCCACTAAGAAAATTTAGTAAATAATTGTTTTTTTCATGTTCACAGCCACTTCATATACTTGACAAAACAGCTTAAATTTCTTGAACACTACTTTTGTCAGCAAAAGTATACGCTCTGTCGTCATTTTATCATTAGCAAATTTAGGCCTAAACAGTATTAAAACATCACATTCTTTCAAAGATGTTTACAATGAAAATACTATATGTAGAGAGAGAAAGGCTCCTAAACGTTTTAAGGAAAGTGTAGCTTACTGTTCAGACAACTTCATACCCACTCGTGTTAAAAAGACAAAACGAAGAAAGCCAAGGATAAGTGGGAAAATAATTCCCATGAAGCATAAACTAAAGAGAATGCGCAGAACTCATAGGGCCTCGACCAAAATATCATGTGCAAAAAAAAACTTGAAAGCAGAGATAGCGCAATCCAAGAAACATTTTTTTAATAACACACTCGCAAACTTTCTAACGAACTCACCACGTACGTTTTGGCTGTTTTTTAAGGAACCAAATGAGGGAATTGGTCTTATTGTAGATGGAAAAGAAGTAATCACCGAAAAGTCAGATAAAGCTGAAAGACTCAATCCATTTTTTCAATCGGTTTTCTGTAAGGGTCAGGGTGACAACGAGGAAATTGAATTGGGTACTACAGTGACACTTCAGGAAGGTGATATAAATATTAACCGAGAAGGTATATTGAATTAACTACTTTTAAATATCAAAACGCCATGTGGAGCTGATGGTATATCGAATCAATTTTTGCGACGATTTGCAGAGTGTCTGTCGTACTACCTAGTGAATATTTTTGAGAAATCTTTAAAATGCCACTCGTTACCTCAAGATTGACGTAGAGCAATTGTTGTCCTAAATTTTAAAGGTGGTGAGAGAACAACATTGAACAAATATAGGCCTGTCTCACTCACGTCGGTATTTTGTAAAATATTTGAACATAAAGTGGCAAAAATATTCGGTAATTTTTAGATCAAAATGAATTATTATGCCCCTTTCAGCATGGTTTTCGCGGTGGCCTTTCAACAGTCACACAACTGGTTGAAACTATACATGACCTGTGTATAGCTGTAGAAGCCTGTATGCAAATCAATGTTATATGTGTCGATTTTTCAAAGGCGTTTGACAGAATTTCAAACCGTAAGCTGCCATTCAAGCTTCGCAATGTCGGTATTAGTGAGAATGTTCTTAGTTGGCTTGTTAGTTAGTTGCTTATCTAAGCAATTGACAACAAGCAGTTAGAGTGGGAGATTATATATCGGGAAATGGGGAGGTGTATTCGGCAGTACCTCAAGGATCTGTATTGGGGCCCCTACTGTTTCTTTTATACATAGATGATATATCATCAGTTGTCCAACCACCAGTAAAAATTAAGCTATTTGCTGATGACTGCCTAATCTATTGTCCGGTATCATGCAGAGAAGATCAAGTGAATATCACTCAGTGCTTGCAAACCCTAAACATATGGTGTTCTAAATGGGGTATGGAAAATAACAATTAAACATCCACTTACACACACATTACAAAAAAGAAGGAAGTGCTTTCGTTTGCATATAACATTGGTGATGATATGCTAGTGAAAGTCTGTAATTTTAAATACTTGGGTGTAACTATAAAAGATAAGTTGAGCTGGTGTCCTCATCTCGATAACAACTGTCAATCAGCAGGTCAAAAATTGTGCTTCCTACGAAGGAAGTTAGGCCGAGCCACAAAAGATGTCAAGCTGCTTGCCCACAAAACGTATGTGCGTCCGAGATTAGAATAGGCCAGCGCTGTGTGGAGCTCACACCAAAAGGTCTTTAGACATAAATTAGAACGCATTAAGAGAATGTCAGCTCACTTTATCTGCTCCCAATATCGAAGAAAGGATTCTGTTACTGAAGTGTTAAAAGTATGTTAATTAGAATCGCTAAAATTAAGAAGGCGGAAGCAAAGGTTGAAACTTCTTTTTCAGATCCTGCATGCCAGGGTGGAAATAAACAGGATTGATTATTTGAAGCATTCTTACAAAAGGTTTCCAAGAAAACCATGCACTACATTCATACAACCAACACATGCTCGAACAGATATCTTTCGATTTTCCTTCTTTCCCAATGCTCATAATATGTGACACGAATTACCGAACGATATGGTGCGAATAAGAACTTTGAGTGATTTTGAGGTTGGTCTTGATAAGCATTTTGTTGAGAATCTATAGTTATCAGTGTTCATATATGTGTTTCCTTAAAAATGTTTTATTGGTCATAGAGATCATGCTGTAAATATATTGAGTGAAAAAGCATGTAACTGTGTTTCTCATATATTTATGCTATATGTTACAGAGTCATCTTACGATTTTTCAAATATTAAATTTTGTGCAACTCAATTCTTCACCCTCCCTGTAACGACCCTCAAGTGAGGGTTAACAGTATGACAAATAAATAAATAAAATAAAATAAGAACTAGTATAGTAGCTTTGCTGCACAAATATGCCATTAAGCCACCCCAACTCAAACTAGGTAATGTGTTTGGGGTACTTTTTTAGTTATTAATGCTTCTCATAACCCCAAATTTATGGCGCGTTCATTTTTTGCTCAATAAAACTATTAGGATTCAGATACTACATTGAGGAATTGGAGAAATGGAAGGGAACTGCCAGGCCATTCCATGAGTGGGAATATGCTAAGCTTTTTTTTTCATTCCGAAGACATAAAAGGAATGAAATTGTGGCAGGTCCTATTTCCACAGAATGGAATAGAGGCGCTCATTCCGCGACACTGGTGAGCAGCTGCTCCTTTCGTCAACGCTGCCGCAGCAGCAAGCAAGTGACCACGCTCTCCCAATCACGCGTCTCATGAACGCGTCTCATTAGTGGGCACTCAGGAGAGACCACGCTCCTAGGAGGTGGCACTCAACGAAACGCTAGAGACGACGACCTTTTACCCAACACGAGCTCGTCGCACCATCTTGCTACTGCTGAAGAAAACGCTATGAAGTTACGGAGCTCTGAGGACCTCCAAGCGATGTCTGGTGTATATCGCTTAACGCAAACAAAATTAACAGAGGAGGTTTTGTTGGTTAGTGATTGGCACCGGGTGCTGTTGATCGAGAGGTCATTGGTTCGAAGCCCGATACAGAACATTTCCTTTCTCGTCTTGTTATTTGCAATCTGTTCACATGTATTTAAGCGTCGTTTCCGTGACGGAAATACTTCAGTAGACAAAATATAGCGTAAAAGGACTCTCGAACAAACTTGACTAGTCTGCACGCGCGTTTGAGCGTGTTGGGATGTCTGTTGGGATGTCTGGAGGGAATGCGCGCACACCTTTCAGGGGCGTCGGGTGGCGGCCACCTTAAACCTAATTCAAAAGCTAACGTGATTAGGGTCCATGCACGGCCTCATAGACGTCAGGCTCTGCCCAGGCGGCGCTGCAAAAAGAGCCGCTACCAGCATCCCAATCGACGCGCCGGCCATAAATGGGTAGTGCAAAGCGAGCCGTCCGCAAGCGAACGTGCATAGGCCTTCATTTTTTGTTGGTCTAGAGGTGCGGTTTTCAAAAAATCAAGGGCCTGACAACTTCGTTCTTTCAGTCAAAGTTCGCTTCAGGAAAGTAGAAAGCTTATGAAAACGAACGGCGGATACAAAGCAAAAGATGTTTCAGTTACTTCGGCGTAATGCAACTGGCACGTTCAGTGCAAGCGAGCATTGCGTAACATCGAGTTCGAGGCGAGTGCTCCAGCGTTCGCTCTGTAACGCCTAAATGCGTTAAACTTGGACACACACACATAATGTCAAAGGGATGAAGTGCATGCACAAGCAACCTATCTCACAATCAATGGTACGAAGCTCGCTTCATTCGATGTGAATAGCCCTGGCGAATTTCGCCTTTACATTTGCACTATTCATCGATCTCTCGCTGCCTGTGCGTTGAACTGTTTTATTACGCACGCTGGAATGTTTTCTTGACGGTTTTAATCTGTTTGCAATACTGCAAATGGGAATACATGCATGTCCACTTTCTCGATGTATAATGAAAGGCAAAACCAAGCTCCGGCAATCGCGGAGAGACAAACGGCAAAAAAAACGAAAAAAAAAACGCTGATTGCGGTCACGATCATTTCGCAATTTGCCTGTATTGTGTGCGTGTTCACAATGCCTAGATAAAGTCGGAACCTAGAGCCTTAAAAACACGCAGGCGCAATGCTGTGCAACTTCAGATTATTGGTGGTCGTGGCGTGCGCGGTGCTTAACGAGCGCATCACCTGTCTACAGCTGCATGGCGTGCACTGTGGTCAGAGGCTCTATTGAGCTTCATAAAGGAAGTTAGCTCACTTATCCGTCAACGGTACTCCAAACAATAACAGGAGACCTATACATGGTCTCACTTTATCATGCGAACGGCTGTGCAGATTGTGAAAAATTTGTTCACCCAACGCGTTCGCAACGGCCTGCATCCAGCGATCGCGCCATTATACTTCTGGAAGGCTAATTTTTTTTTTTGCAGTTTGCATTTGTTATTGTAACTTTCACATCCATGTAACAAAAAACTTCGCAAACACTTGTTTGGGCCCATAGCCTAACTGGCTAGTAGAAGGACCAATTGTGTGACATACCTACATACTTGCGCAAGCGGTTACACAGCGACAAAGGACATCAAACTGGATACAATGTTTAAAATAGACAAGAAAAGCAATAAACACATGATTGAACTATACAAAGAAACATAGCGCAGAACATAGCTATTTATAGCACAGAATAATAATAGCACTAGAATACTACTACTACTACTACTACTACTACTACTACTACTACTACTACTACTACTAATAATAATAATAATAATAATAATATTAATAATAATAATATTAATACTAAATGACTATGCAGACGTATTACTTAGAAAGTTCACATGAAGTACATGCTTCATGGCCAATGAAAGATTCCTAGCCTCTTTCACATCAGTCGGTATCGCATTCCATATGAGAGCGCCGTGAAATTCTGTGAGCCTTCGACCGTAGGCATTTCTGGCTACCGGTAAATTAAAACAGGGATTCGCTGCAGCTCTTGTACAGCGCGCGGTTAACATAAAGGTGTTTAATGGGAATGCGTCATCACGTTTTATTATTCCATGCACTATATCAGCAACACTAGACACGTGAACAGAGTCCAGTGGAAGTGCATGCATCATTTGAAACAGTGGTTTTGCAGTATATTCGTCCTGTTTGAGTATGTAATAATCCGGACTGCCCTTTTTTGAAGGCGGCTAATACATTTCAAATGAGTTTTATATGTACTGCCCCACGATGCTATACAGTAGCTCAAGTGACTGTGCACGAACGAAAAATATAAGATGCGCAAAATCGATGCGCCAAAACATTCACGGGCTTTTAGTAGCGTGTGACAACCATATACTAGCTTGGAGCAAGTCTTTTCTATATGCGATTTCCAGTTCATGTCCGAGTCAAACATGACCCCTAAGTACTTAAACGAGGCTACTGGCTGTAGCAGTGCCGTATCTAAAACTAAGTTGAAACCTGCAAAGTCGAGTTCTTTTTTCCTAGAGAGAAAAACCATGTATTTAGTTTTCTCTGTGTTGATATTTAGGTGGTTTCGTTTAAACCATAGTTGTACTCTCTGTAACTCTTCATTAATTTTGACTTCGATGTCTCTTAAGCTGTCACCAACAAAGATTAGTGCCGTATCGTCTGCGTACATTAAAGCTTTTGAATATAGTTGGATGGAGAGAAAATCGTTAGCGTACAGGGAAAAAAGAGTGAGTCCAATAACTGAGCCTTGTGGTACCCCAGAGACTATTGATTAAGTAGAGGACTCGACACCATTCATCACTACTTGTTGCTGGTGGTCGGATAGGTATGATTTGAGAAGCTGGTGAATTTCGCCTCGAAAACCGTAGTCATGAAGCTTACTTAACATGATGCTGTGGTTGACGGAATCGAAAGCTTTTCTTATGTCTAAAAAAACTACGACGGCTATCTTATTGTTGTTCAAGGCTTTGTTAACTTGTTGGGTTAATACCAAAACTGCGGTAGATGTAGATCTGTGTGCTCGAAAACCATGCTGGTTTGAGCAAATTATACTATGTTTGGATGCAAATGATGTTAACTGCACTGATAAAATTTTTTCGAAAATTGTAATAATTACACTTAACACAGATATTGGTCTGTAATTTGATGCGCTTGATCGGTCTCCATCTTTGTATACAGGCACGACTTTGCCCAACTTAAGCTCATTTGGGTATATACCACAGTCCTGCCAGTGTTGAAACATGTGCAGCAAATGGTCTGCCAGAATGTCTATGTTAATTTTTATTAATTTAACTGTAATAGCATCGAGACCAGCTGCTTTATTAGCGTCTAGTTTTTTTTACTATTGACATGATATGGGACATTTCTATCTCAAATATGGCAAAACTATCAGAAACTGGTCTAATGGGACGCGTGTGGTCTGTAGTGTCAAGAAACTGAGCAGCCAAAGCACGCCCGACGTCTGCAAAATACTTGTTAAAGTGATCCACCGTGTCTTGAGTTATATCGTCAGGCAGTACACGTTTATTTGAGTCAAGACCAACTGCAGATTTTGCTATTTCCCAAATTCGCTTAGTGTTGCCTCCAGCCTCTTCGATAAGCTTAGCATAGTATTCTTTTTTTCGTTTCCTCATTAGGGTGACGGACCTATTCCTATAGCATTTGAATTGATTTAAGTAGTAGGCATTGGTTCTCTGCTGCTTCCACTTGTGATACCAATGGTCTTTTTGTTTTAGTATTTCTAGAATACTAGGCGTCATCCAAGGGCAGAGTGGCTTGGCGTACTTACTACTAGTTGTGGTGGTGCTTAGTGACACAGCATTTTTTAGAGAGCATATGAAATTACGGTATTCTATATTTACATCCTCGTCATACATAGCGCAGTAATAGATTTGACTTTTTTGTCTCGTAGTAACTTATAGTCAATCTTTGTAGTTAATTTTCCCCTAGAAGGTTTCCTATTGAGAGACTCATTTATAAGGGTAACAGAAATAGGCAAGTGATTGGATATCAAAACAGGAAGCACACCAGCATGCACATCATCACCAACATTGCAGAGGGCGTGATCAATAAGAGTACATGACGTGTCAGTGATACGCGTTGGCTCATTTATGACATTACTTAAGATAAAGGATTTTAAGAGGAGCGTGTACACATTCGAGGTATCGGATGACAGGTCAATAATAAAGTCTCCAACAACTACAATATTAATATAGTGCATGCAGAAAACTCTCATAAGCACAGACTCAAATTCCTTCAGGAACGCTTTGATCGAAGAACCGGGCGGGTGGTATACAATGCCAATAACTGGCCCTCTTTCTATTTTGATAAAAAGAGTTTCTATAGTTGCGTTGGTAACAGATGCATCAAGCAAGACATTGCAAGACATTGCACGCAGTATTGTCGAGTGTAAACAAGGCAACACCACCTCCTCGCGCACGCGAGTTGCGTGGCTGCGATAGCAGCCTGAATCCCTGCATACTGAATGTTTCTTCAGCCTTCAACCATGTTTAACTCAAAGCAAGAATATCGAAACCAAAGTCTAACCGTGCTATATAGGTGACCAGATTGTTAAAATTCCTGCGTAAACTTTGAACATTGCAGTGGAAAACCGAGAACTTAATACATTTCTGTTTTTTCATATATGAAGGATTAAGCATATTTATAAATACAGAACTTAACTGAACACGAGCACCTACGAAATCTTGGCAAGGTCTCCTTCAGATTGAATATGTTCAACCGCCGAGTTCTCAGCTTTTCTCATTAGAGTACGGCCCTGAGATACCCATGCAAACTTCCACTTTTTTTCTGCTTTCACCTGTCGAGCTTTCCTGAACAGAATCTTGTTTTCTAGGCAGAGATGCTCATTGACATAGATGAGATCATTATGCTGTAAAGAAAGGTGACTCGTATTTAGCCTCGTCTTTCTAGCTGCAGTCAGAAATTTGTCTCGGGATGTCCTGGTTGGAAATCTTACCACAACATTTGGTTTATCTTTATCTCTGGATGGGACACGATGTGCGACATCAATGTCTCCATCTGACATCTCGATTCCCAAATAGGTGGCCATTTTACCCAGTGTCGCCTTTAGATTTTCATCTGCGGTACATGGAAGCCCTATGAGTTTCACGTTCATGTTCCTTCCGTGCTGCTTAAGTTCAATAATCTCCTTTTTGGTGTCAGTCAGTTGTCTAGCCATTTCTTGGTTTTGTTTCAAAATATCTTTGTTTTGAGTCCTCACCTCTGTTAGTTCCCTTCGAAAGTTCACAACATCTTTCTTAAACACTTCAAAGGCCGTATTCATGAATTCGACAGATTAACGCATTTTCCCGACCTCGACTTTAATTTCTGAGTTTGAGTCTTCAATCTTACCAACCTGAGCCATGATATGAACTGCGAAGGCATCAAGCTTAGTGGCCAAATCACTGATGACTTTGACGACCTCTTTTATACTAGTAGGAGCCTTCTCAGAAAGCGCCTTCGCTACGTCATTAATAAGACCAGTAGGTGCGCCTGCCATATAGCTAAGAGAGCCGAGCTACAGCTCTGTAGCAAGTTACCCCAAAACAAAGCAACACTTCACAAAAAATGGCAGCATATCCACGGAGTGAACAACGGAGAGTGGGGCGAAGCATTTGTCCGTCCATGCGTCCGTCTGTGTGACCGTCCATGCGTCTGTTCGTGCGTCCGTCCCTGCGTTTGTTCATGCATCAGCCCCTGCGTCCGTTCATGCGTCCATCCATGCTTGTCTGTGTGTCCGTTCGTCCATCTATTCAACACTCCAAGTCCCACCATCTCCCATCTTTTTATCACATATTCCCCATATAGAAGCACCGTTATTCAGTGGACATTCGAAGGAATAAACGAGAGGTAGCACACGCACACTTTCTTACGGCTTGCGCTTCGGGTCTACTTCCCACCTTCAACCACCTTGAGTTCATGGTATATACTAGTTCACTGTATTCATGGCACTGCGGCGCAATGCTCGCGAAACCTTTCTAAAACCAAGGAGGTTACGCCCAGCGAGTATAACGTAGCAACCTTTTTCTGTCAGATAGTGCTCAATGTACATGCCAGTGGCTGCTAATGTGAAATGAGAGACAGGAGGATTCAGCTTTTAATTTCTTACGGCTTGCGCTTCGTATCTGCATCCCCTTTAACCACTTCGAACTCATTCATGGTATATACTACTTCATTGTAGTCATGGCCTTGCGGCTCAACGCTCACTAAATCTTTCTAAAACTAAGGAGTTTACACCCAGCGAGTATAATGTAGCAACCCTTTCTTGTCCGATAGTGCTCAATGTACATGCCAATGGCTGCTAATGGAGATCGCAGCGTGCGCGTTGACTAAAAGCCGAATGCTCCTGTCGGTCATTCCCCATAAGCAACCATTGGCATGTACATTGAGATCTATTTTTTTATTGTTAAACAACGGACAGAAGAAATCTCTCACCGGCACCACCTTGGAGGTCAAATGTTATACCTACTTCGGGTATGTGCCACTGGTGGTTACGTACTACGAGAAACGCACAAGCCACGCCATAAGGAGCTTCGCTCCTAAAACACCACACAATCACCTATGGCAGCGGCAGCATCGACACTGGACGGTAGGCAACAAAAGGTACACACCAAGCTGAAAAACAGACGAGCGCTGTTAGCCTGCGTCCTTGAGCCACCACCGCCGCTGCCAAAGTGAGCAGCTCCACGCCCACCAACCACAGAAGACACGGTGACCGAAGATAAGATTTTGGAGATGCGTCCGCTGTTCACAGATGGCGGGAGCAGCATTGACGTCCGTGCGCGGGAAGGACTACGCTTTGGCTTCCAGAAATGGGCCGTGTCGCGCCAAAGGACGTCGTCAGACCGTCGATGCACGCCAGCCGGTAATTGCAGTCGGGCCCGAATTGTTAATTGCTACATCTGCAGCAATTGACAACGTAGCAGTAGCATCGACTGGGATCATTATTTATGTAGAGCGCGGAGCTGTTGCGTCTGCTCTTGTTTTCGCCGTCGCTCTGGCGAGTGAACCAGCCTGCACTTCACGGTGGTTCGTTGACGCATCGGACTAGTGGAGAGAAATTCGTATCTCTTCTTCTAAGTGTTCAATATGCAAAACCGCCTAATATTCAGCTCAATTGTTGATTCGTCCGCTGTAGTTGCACCTGGTTTCGCAGCAAACTTTGCAAGGGAGTCTGGTTTTGCACTACCAAAAAGTGCGTCGACAGGTGGTGCTGCTAGTCCGCCAAACTGGAGAGTCTGACGTCTATAGATGTGCGTATGAAAGTGGATGTCTGGGGGCGGCATTCGCTGTGGCGAAAATCCGTCTGTCTTTCTTATTTGTGTCGAGAGTTGTGAAAGCTGCGTGGTGTGAAAATAACATTGCAAAAGAAAGAGCGGAAACAGGCGACGCGCTCCAGCCAATCAGGACAGGCCCAATCTTACATGTCCTCAAATGGAACCTCGCGAGAATAGTGGCCCTGGCTTAAAACCCTTTCGTGTTAAAAAGGGATGCCCTATAAAAAGCATGTGGTACAGAGAACAATAATCTGGCTATACAGATGTAAGAGCAGTCACCCCGCCGACGTCTCGCCACACATGTCCACATACCGCCACTTGAAGAATTTTGCTGGCCGGATGAAAAAAAACCTGCTAATTTCCCCCTCCCCCCACTGGCCCAGCGGGCCGGCTAGCCTTCCGTACTTGGTCAGGCAAGTAATTAGTTTCGCGGCAATAACGCTGAACAAGGTGGGGGGACTGGAGGTAAGGGTTAAAGAGCAAAAAAAGGTTTTTTTTTTGCTCTTTGACCCTTACCTTCAGTAAGGGTCAAAGTGCAAACCACCACTTTGGTGGTGGTTGCCTAAGCAACCACCAACTAAAGTGGTTGCTTAGGCGTGTTCGTATGACATAGTTGAAAAAATAGTATGAAAAACGAGAGACCAGACAAAGAAGTACACATACACAGCGCTGACTTAGAACAAGAACTTTATTCTTCCAACCACGCATATATACTTATACAGTGCAACTAAAAGAAAGAAGAAACAAACTTGATAGTCGAAAAAAACCATAAAATCGTTCTGATAGCTCGTACAATCACTTAAGTAAAAAAACAGCTTCTTTTTGTGGGAGGCCAACCGATGGTCTACTTACTCATGCGTTTCCCAATCTAGCAATCTCAAAAGCCTCTAGCATCCCGAATCTCTAAGATCTCGTTTTTCGAGCTGTTTCTTTTTTCAACTACTTTCCTAAACGTCAAACAGTGCGCCTATATGGCACAGAAAATGAAAGCACACCTACGCAGCACTGACTGAAACCTGAATTGATTCTAACGATTTTCGACAGTTTCGATCACTGGATTTTCTTCACAGAAACACATTCACGCATATATACAGGGTCTAGTTGTTTGTAGGATTATAATTTGTGTGGTGCAGAATCGTGACAATCTATACAGCACCAAAAAGTATTGTAGAGATGAAATAAAAGCAGTTTCCTATTTTGTAGGGGAAAGAGGGGGGGGGGGGGGGCTCGTGAATTCCTAAGTATATCTATCTGAACTGTGAAAATACAAAACCTCCACAAAAAAGGAACTCTCGAATATAGGTACAAAGCGCAGTTATAAACTGCATTACGAAGTCCCCGAGATACAAAGGTAGTGCTAATATTTGTAGAAAAATTAGCAGCGAGATTTATTAGCAGGAGCACGAGAGGAAAACACGCAATCCAATTTCAGATTAGGACGATTGAAGATGCAGTATATTTTTGGCGTGCCTTTTTTCATGCATAGTCGGGAGGTGCTAATCTTACGCAACATGCCAACAACACGTGAACTTTTCTGGTTATGTATTCGATTTCTGACTGCTGTCGCCAGCTACGGGGTGCATTTTAAATTACTCCAACGTAAGGGATAAACTTCACCTATGGCATGTCCTCGTAGGAATAACACATCGAGATGTGAACGGGGTATCGCAGGGGGAAGACAAGAATAGCACATTTACTCGGATTTGGTAAGAAGTGATTGTCACCGACGGAGATCTCCAGGGTGTTAAGGTAGGACTGAATCCGTTCATACATGGTCTGAAAGTTGTCTGCCGTTGCAAAGCATGTGGTATTGTGAGCAGGCACACAAGTTTTTATTTACTGTTCACGTCGAATGGTGCTTCCTAACACATTAGGTAGCACCAAGGGAAGCACTGAGCCTTTCGGTACTGCTCTCGTTCGTGTGTGAATAGTCGATGAAAAGCCTTTTAGAAAAAGTAAAACTTCCTGTCAACAAGAAATTTGTGAATCTATGCTATTATGTATGCCAAAAATTCCAATCGATCTATCCGAATGCCGTGCTCTACGGTATCATATCACTTAGTGATATCTAAAGTAACTAAAACCGCATATTTGACATGGCGTTAGGCTAATTTTATACTACTTTCTAAACCAATACGATCATTTTATATTGAATACCCAGCCCGAAACCCAATTACGCATTGGGCCGCGGGGGTCTAGTGGCTAAGGTACTCGGTTGCTGACCCGCCAATCACGGGATCGAATCCCAGCGGCGGCGGCTGCATTTTCGATAACGGCGAAAATTCTGTAGGCCCGTGTGCTCAGATTTGGGTGCGTGTTAAAGAACCCCAGGTGGTCGAAATTTCCGGAGCCCTGCACTACGCCGTCTTTTATAATTTTAAAATCATATGGTGCTTTCGAGACCTTAAACACCACATATCAAACGAAATCAATCAAGGGATTAGAGTTTACCTCTCATCAATAGATCAGTTGATTACAGGAGAGACAATCCTTTCAATTAATCTCAGCAGATTTGACGTGAAGGCGATATACATTTTCATAGCCAAATATGTATCCTCTGTTAGGTTATTTTTGCAATAGTATATATTTAGCAACATTATATTTGAGCATTATCTATAGGTTCGTAAAAGAATAATTCAGAATGTCAGTTCAAATATTATCATTTGTTTTTTAATACTTACAAGAATATAGATACATTAGTTATGGTATAAAGGCAGGGCTTCCTGACTCACAGAGGAGTTCTTACGGGAGCCCTTCGGTCATAATTTTCTATACAAACACTAGAGTGCACGAAAAGTAAGCATAACCACGGCCGAATCGGTGATTTCGTTTTAACAAGTCAAGAGAGCATGAAACTGTTAAGCTAGTTTTGACGAAGATAGATCACTGGCGTTGTGTTAGGTCTGTGGGTAGTTTGTTTCGAAGATATAATGCGGTGTGTGTGATTGTAATTGGTCCATAATTGGTCCATAATGCTAAAAGTACTGGATCTAACTGATCGTATTGGGTAAAGAATGTTTAGTTATAATTTTTACAGAATGAGACTATGCTGCGTTTGACTAAAATAGTAATAAGGAATGGGTATACAAATGTAATCAGATCTGCACGTTTTAGAAAATTAACAGCGCGGAGCACTTCGTTGTATGCTGTAATAATTGGAAAGTTGCAAATTATGTCAGTCCGGATATATTAGTAGAATACATGTGTGAATGTATGAAACTGATGTAAAGAATGCAAAGGGTGTGCAAAAAATATGTAACGCATTTTAAACAATATTGGCAATTTCCTACAGAGGACAGTGTTGTTTCATATATATTGTCATGGTGCGAAGAAATGTATGCAAGTGTCATGTACGGTAAAGCAAGCTCCCAGTCATAGTAGTTGAAAGAAACATACTTCGCAAGCACGTCCGCAAGTGTTCGATTCACATGCTCCGTTAGTCCATCTGTATATGGATGGTATGACATAGTGAGCTTGTGCCTCGTTTCACATCACTGCAGCATGTCGGCTATGACCTTCGAATATGGCCACAATCTGTAAGCAGCTGGCGTGGAGATTCATGTTGCAAAGGTACGTCTTGGAGTAGAAAGTCGGCGACATCTGTGGTGTAGCTTGTTGAAAGAGCTCGCGTGATGGCGTAACGCGTGACTCTGGGGCCACGACTATCCACCTGTTGCCAGAGGAAAACAAGGAAATAGGGCCGCGTAAGCCTAAGCCAACGCGGAAGAACAGCTTTGACGAAATGTCAAGTAGTTAAGGTGTCCGACAGAAAGCGTTGATGATGTTTTGCAGCATTGACATTTCTCACAAGCCGCAATGTATCTCCTGATTGAACGTACAAGCCCTGGCCTCAAAATCGTTGGTCAGTCCGGTTGTAAGTGTGGGACACACCAAGCTAAGCGGCAATTGCAAGGTCAAGAAGTTTGTGAAGAACTGTCGAGTAAAGGTGCTTCAGAATCACAACCACCTGGGCTGGCCCCTCTGAGTAAAACAAATGGCGGTATAGTACACCATCGTGCAGGAAGTATGAGCGAAGGGAGCAGTCGGGAGAAGGCGATTTGAGGTGTTCGATTACAGCAGGCAAGAACGCATCATGGCGTTGCTCGTCACCGATGCGGATCAGTTGCCAAACGAGAAACGCGAGGTGTCAGCGTCGCTGTCAGGGATGGTGTTTAATTCATCGACCGGGTAGCAAGACTGGCAGTGTGTGTCCTGACGTACACGTCCCGACTTGTACGTGACCGTGTAGGTATAATAACGCGATAGCGTTAGAGAGCTCATGTCAGAGAAATTCCACCGTCGGCGTCGTCACCGTTGGTTGTGGGTGAAAAATTGTCCCTGAGCGAGAAATCGAAAAACAAGCAAATGAAATAGGAATAAAATTTTCGGTCCCAATGAGGGTCAAACCTGGGCTGTTCGCGTGGCAAGCATGTGTCCTGCCACAAAGCCATAAGGTTACTTGCAGCTGCTTCGACAAAGAAATACTACAAAAAATGCAATGCAGTGGAAGGTCTCCTTAACGCATTTTGTTCTACACGTGTCACGACGAAATTGAGCCCATTTGGCGATTTGTAGGCGCATTTGGGAAGCCATCAAACTGCGTCGAAAAGGCCGGGATAGTGCAGCCATCACCACTGAAAACACACCGGAACTTTCAAACAGCTTTCAAAATGAACAACTCTGTTCATCTAGTGGAAAACATATGCCTTTCCAGAGGTGTTGATCAAGCAAACAGCAAACAGTACATACTGTGCTGCCATCTGTAAGACATTGTGAGATTTTTATGGCCTCCGCGATGGCGAGCGCGCAGCGTGTTTCTTGGAAGACATGCGACTCTTGCTTTAGATCAAAAGTCTGTATGTACCAAAGGAGCACGCGCGCGCGTGTGTGTGTGTGTTTGTTATCTGTGAGGCATTGTGAAAAACGTGTCTCGACTACAGCAGAGCGCCCTTCTAGCGGAGGAAAGTGGCCACACAGCCCAGTCACAGCATTTTTAAAGATACGTCGCGCTTGCGCGCGCGCACGTGTTTGTATTCGTGTGTGCGCGCACGCGTGTGTGAACGCGTGTGTGTAAGAAAACGTGTTATTAAGTACGGAGTTAGCGGTTGAATGGCGCCCTAAGGGCCAGATTTCGCTATCGCGTTCAACTCTCAAAGACGAAGCTTAAGGGTCCCCAAATCCTTTTTCCGGTCACCGAGCCCAGCGCCCGAGTCGGCAAGTAGGATTTTTCAGTGACGAAAGCCAACTTGGCGTGTGATGGTCCGTTGTTACAAAGAATTTTGTGCCATATAAATATGGGTGCGACTTTTATATTGCCCAAACAAGAGCAAGATATACATACTTTGTAATTGAGCGGTTGCGCTCGGCAGATGTCAGAAGGTGGCTAGCGTAGGCGCTAACTCGGTCGTGTTCCTGTTGGTGTTGGGCTAAGACGGCTCTAACTTTGTGACCACTAGCATCAGTTCAGACTTCTGTCACAGTGGATGGGTCGAAGTGGGCCGTATAGGTGGAATCGTCAGGACTATGATGGGGTGAGAAAAAGCGGCTGCACCCACACCTTAACAAAAATGTTACCTAAGAGAAGAGGCCCTGGATCGATGAAACTGTAGAGAAAGAATATTAGAACAAGCAGTGGCGGCGCGACCGCAGATGGTGACGACGATTCCCAGAAGAATGGCACAAACCACAACGGGGCATCGGCCATACGTACCAGGCGTACGGCAGTAGAATTTGTGAAAGAAAGTGAAGAAATAATAAGAAAAAGAAAGAAAGAGGAAATAAGAGGGCAAATATAAGCCGAAATGTTGAGGCGTTTATTAGCGGGCAACCAGCGATCATACGCTATGACGACAGTGACGGTCCAGCACGGACTCCCAGCGTGGGCAGCGTCCTTGTTGGGTAGCCCCACTAGAAGTTACTCAAGAGTTTGGCCCATTTCAGAGTTCGGAGGCTTCACTACAATTACCCTGGGGTTGAAGAGGGAGCCGCCTGGCGACCTAACAGCTTGGTACTATGAGTGGCTCATAATAAGTTTTTAGGTGCTCCACGTTGACGATGTCACGCCCGCGGTGGCGCATGTCCGCGGATTCTTCGACGGGTTAGATCAAATAGTTGACCGGAGATGTGCGCTCGATGAAACTGTAAGGGCATTTGTATTTGGGAAGTAGTTTGAAAGAGAGGCCAGCTACAGAGATCGGGATCGAGAGCCATACAAGCGCACCAGGAAGGAACGTTGGCTTAGAAGTGGTGGAGCCGTTACGAATACACTTCAACCGCTCTTTCTCATGCGTCGTAAAAGTCTTGGCAAGCTCGCGACACTCTTCCGCAAGCCTGGCTGCCTCAGAAATAGGTGAACACTAATATGAATCCGGCGTGTACGGGAGTATCGCGTCCATGGTGTGCGGCGGGTGCCTTCATTACAGCAAGAAGAAAGGTGAAAAACCGTTCGTGCTCTCAGGGGCAGTGTTGTAGGCGTAAATGACGAAGGGTAATATATTATCCCCATTCGTGTGGTTGTCGGCGATGTACATCGAAAGCATGTCGCCGAGGGTGTGGTTAAAGCGTTCGGTGAGGCCATTCGTCTGCGGGTGGTAAGAAGTAGTTCTGCGGTGGACAGAATGGCACTCCGTCAGAATGGCTTCGACGACTTCCGACAAGATGACACGGCCTCGATCGCTGAGAAGCTCTTGGGGTTGTCCGTGGCGCTGTATGAATTGATGCAGCAGGAAGGACGCAACATCGCGCACAGTAGCCGCGGGGAGAGCGGCGGTTTCGGCGTATCGCGTTAAATGGTTTACGGCAATGATGACCCAGCGGTTACCAGCCGACGTCAGAGAAAGAGGTCTATACAAATCGATACATACACGCCCAAACAGATGGTCAGGGCAAGGTAACGGTTGCAAACCGGCATGCGACATGTGTGCTGACAGTTTGCGGCGTTTGCAAGCGATGCAAGAGCGTACGAACTGCTGCACGTAGCGGTACATCCCACGCCAGAAGTAGCGTTGTCCAATGCGGTGGTAAGTTTTGGAAACCCCAGAGTGCGCGCATTGCAGATCAGAATGGAAATATTCACATATCTCCGTACGCAGACTGCGGGGTATCACGAGTAACCACTGCCGGCCATCAGCGTCGTAATTGCATCTGTGTCGGATGCCGTCACGGATGGCGAAATGGTGAGCTTGACGACGCAAGGCACGCGTGGTTGGTGTTGCGGACAGATCAGAGAGCAAGTCGATCAGCGGGGCGATTCAATTATCCTTTTGCTGTTCGGTAGCGAGGATGTCAACATCAATGGCAGAGGCAGCAATCGGGGTTACTGAGCAGGGCACGTTGTCTTCAGGTAGAGGGGAGCGTGAGAGGGTGTCGGCGTTAGCATCCTGGCGTCCGTTGCGATACAGTACGCGGATGTCGTAGTCTTGTAAGCGAAGAGCCCAACGGGCGAGACGGCCTGAGGGATCCTTCAATGATGACCGCCAGCATAGTGCATGATGGTCGGTGACGACATCGAATGGACCACCATACATATAAGGTCGAAACTTTGTAAGGGCCCAGACGATTGCCAGGCCTCCTTTTCCCTGTCGGTGTAGTTTATCTCGGCTCTCGTGAGCGTACGACTTGCATACGCTACGACATATTCAGGAAATCCGGGTTTGCGCTGCGCCAGGACAGCGCCGAGGCCCGCACCGCTGGCGTCCGTGTGCACCTTCGTTGGGGTCGTAGGGTCGTAGTGGCGTAGAATTGAGAGGAGACGTCAACGAATGGCGAGCTTTGCGAACGCGTCGTCGCACTCGGATGACCATGAATTTAGGAGCCCGTTACCTCCAAGGAGCTTCGTGAGGGGTGATATGATGGTGGCAAAGTTTCGTGTGAAACGTCGGAAGTATGAGCAGAGGCCCACGAAACGACGCAGTTCTTTGACGGACGCAGGTTTGGGAAATTCGGCCACGCCGCGAAGCTTGGCTGGATCAGGAAGATTGCCGTCCTTGGACACGACATACCCTTGGATGGTGAGTTGCCGTGCTACGAACAGCACTTCTTCAGATTTAGCTGCAAACCGGCATTGCTCACACGTGCGAAAACGTGTTCCAGACATTGGAGATGCGTGTAAAAATCCGGAGCGATGACATCGACATTGTTGAGGTAACACAAGCACGTGTACTTTTTCAAGTTGGGCAGAAAGATGCCAATCATGCGCTCAAAGGTCGCGGGTGCATCACATAGACCAAGAGACATGACGCTGAATTCGTACAAGCCGTCGGGTGTGACGAAGGTGGTCTTCGGTCAAGCGCCGTCAGCCATAGGTACTTGCCAGTACCCCAAGCGCAGATCGAGGGAAGAAAAAAAATCGGCTCGGTGAAGGCTGTCAATCACGTCATCGATGCGTGGCAGTGGATAAACATCCTTGCGAATGATCTTATTGAGCCATCTGTAGTCCACACAGAACCACACAGAACCATCTTTCTTGGTAACAAGAACAACAAGAGACGCGCATGAACTGTTCGAGGGCCACATAAAGTGTCGGAGCATATCATCAACCTGCTCGTTAATTACCCGACGTTCCGCAGGCGAGACGCAATATGGACGTTGCCATAAAGGTAGATGGGCATCAGTGTCGATGCGGTGTGTAACAGCAGGCGTGAGACTGAGAAAAATTTACCCGACATCGAAAGAACAATATTCTTCTACAGGTACAGAAGCTGTGAACGCTGTACCGCCATAAGGCTGTCAGTAATGGAGGGGCCAAATACTTCAGCAGATGACAGATCAGTAGTGAAACAGCATTGATGGTACCCGAACTAGAACAACTCGAGTCATCGGGTGCGTCAAGGACTTGTGCGTCGTCATCTGGTTCTACTCTGCCGAGACATTCTTATAGGAGCAAGGTAACAGTGTACGGAGAGGGGTCGGTTACAAAAGTAGCGGCGTGGCTCTGGGTGACTTGCATGATCGCGAAAGGTACTAACAACTATTTCCTGCTTCAAGCGCGGTCGCATTGCGAAACGAGTGCAATTGTGTCGGAGAGACTGATGCAGTACCCCGACACAGCCGTCGTCTAGTTTGGAGGAGTTGTTGTATCATCTTTCATGAGAATGTTGCTCATTGCCGAGGGACTGTCTTCTGGCGTCAAATGCGAGAAGGGTGAGAGTTCAATTTCGGCGGAGGTACAATGGATGATGACGTCGTAGCGGGAGAGAAAGTTCCATTCAATGCTGACATCATGAGAGCATGCCGGAATGATGATGAACTGCGCTACATACAGAACGTCCTGAATGACAACGCGAGCTGTGCACCCTGCTGTAGGATGAATACGATGCAAACTTGCAGTACAAAGGGACAACCCATAAAGTAGCGTTGTCACTTTTCGAAGTAAGCGGCAACATTTTTCCTACTGTTACGGCAGCTCCAGTGTCAATAAGAGCCGATGCATGAACACCGTTCACAAGCACGTCAACAACATTCCAGGGGCTGCTCTGAGGGCTTTCACATAGCGATAGCGTTACAGTCCTTGCCTCTGGGACTGCGACAACGAGTTTTCTCGCTCATGAACAGCCGAACTTGGCAGCATGGGGACAGAGAACGACGTCGTGGAGACGGCTATCTTCGAGGAGACGAACCTGGGCGAGACGACAGTGGCATAGAAGGCAGTTATTCGTTATACGGACGGCTAAGCTGGCCAGAAACAGAGCAGAATTGGTGCCGGCTGTACTCGAGAGCAATAACGGGCTACGTGATCGGCGTAACCGCAAGCAAAGCAGATGGGCCGGTTGTCGGGTGTGCGCCATCGGTTCACCGGGTAGGGTCTCGCCCGGAATGGTGGCTGGAAAGGCTGCATAGTGAGCTGAAAATGAGGCTGAGGGGTCGCGCCAACATATGTAGCGGGTATATCCGCTGCAAATGGCGGAGGTCGAGAGGCAGCTTCGACGTAAGTCAGAGAGGCCGGTGCTGGAACGACTTGAGGCGGCCTGGCAACCACTTGGGTGTATAGGAGCCGGAGATTGTTGAGGGTGGTACGCAGGCGTGACCTCCGCTATTTCTTGCTCAATCGCCTGACGGATGGGAGAAAGAAGGGTAGAGGCCGATTGTTGAACAGCCGGTGGGTGTGTCAAGGGCAAGAGAGAAAACTGGCGCACGATTCCCTCACGGATGAAAGACTTGAGGTCTGTATTAACGCCACTTGATCACAACTGGCCTCCAAGCCAGCAAGCGTTGCAGCTCGTGGTGGGAAGTGACGTGTCATCGAACGCTGCTGGCGGAGCTCCCCGTAGCTCTGACACAATGTGATGACCTCAGCCACTGTGCCGGGGTTTTCGACAAGCAGCATCGTCAATGTCTTTCATGATGATTCGGATCTTGTCAGACTCGGACATGGTTTAATTGAATTAGTTGCGCAAGTCCAGTACATCTTTATTATAACTGGTGAATGACTAGCCTGCCTGCTGAGCGCGTTCACGCAAGCGCTACTTGGCTTGCAGCTTACGAACGGCACGGTGGTTGAAAACGTTCATTACAGTGATCTTAAAATTGAACCAGGTTGAAAAATCAGACGCGTGGTTGTTGTACCACAAACTGGCTACGCCCATCAGGTAGAACACGAAGTTCGTCAACTTTTCGTCCTCGTCCAACTTGATGGGCACGCTCACGCGCTCGTAAATGGCGAGCCAGTCCTCCACGTCAGTGCCATCGGCGCAAGTGAAAATTGGTATATCGCGGATCCTGGGGACACCGGGACAAGAGGGTGGCATGGGAGGAGTCGTTTGCCTAAAGGTGTCGTGGGGCATGGTAGATGGCAAGGCAGGTGATCGAAGCTCCAAGGGCATCGAAAGAGAATGCAGCACTCTCCACCTATTTGTTAGGCATTTATTAGCCGGCAATCAGCGATCATACGCTATGGTGACAGTGAAGGTCAAGCACAGACACCCAGCGTGAGCGGCATCTTTGTTGGGTAGCGGCACTAGAAGGTACTCAAGAGTTTGACCCTTATCAGGGTTCGGAGGCTTCGCTACAAAAACATTCATCTAAAGAGAAAAAATACATGTGATAATACATGTCCCTAACAAAATCTTCACTGCCCAATGACTGGAAAATAGCACAGGTCATACCAATTCACAAATCGGGTAGTGAAGCTGACGTCGCTAATTATCGCCCGATATCCTTAACAAGCACAATCTGTAAAATTTTTGAGCATATTATTCTTAAACATATAACTACTTACCTTGAAAACGAGAACATTTTGACACCATCTCAGCACGGGTTTCGTAAAGGTCTTTCCACCGTTACGCAGCTTACCGAATTAATACATGAATTGTCATCGGCCATTGACCATCAAAAGCAGATCGACCTCATCTCACTCGACTTTTCTAAAGCATTTGACCGAGTTTCGCATCAAAAGCTCATGGAAAAATTGCAGGGGACAATAGGTAAAGGACCAATCACAAACTGGATTAGAGCATATCTAACCAAGCGGACGCAGTTTGTGAAAATAGACCAGCAAACATCGGAACTAACGGAGGTTACCTCAGGTGTACCACAGGGCGGCGTCCTAGCTCCTATTCTATTTCTGATTTTTATCAACGATTTGCCTCAATCCATCGGGACGAACATAAAGCTTTTCGCAGATGATTGTATTATTTACAAAGAAATTAACTCACCTTCAGATCATATGGTCCTCAGCAATGCTCTATTATCAGTGTCAGATTGGTGCACGAAATGGCAGATGACATTAAACGTAAAAAAATCAGCCTTGTTAAGAATAACCCGTAGACAAAACACTTCAAATTTTGTCTACACTATTGGCGGCACGCAACTAACTTCACTGAAACAGCATAAGTATCTTGGACTAGTCATTTCTAGTGACCTTAGATGGGAGGCACATGTTAATTACGCTACATCCTCAGCCTTAAAAAGATGATTTTTTCTTAAAAGACGACTACAATCCGCACCACCTCAAACAAAGCTCTTAGCCTATAAAACCTTCATTCGACCTACAATAGAATACGCTAACTTAGTCTGGTTCCCGGCCACAAATAACTTAATTAAAAAGCTAGAAAGTGTACAAAGAAAGGCGGTTAGATTTATTTACAACAAATACAGTCTGCTCGATTCACCTACTGAATTAATCGCAAAAGCTGGGTTACTAACATTGCGAAATCGCGCTCAACTCTCACGTTTAAAAATGCTCTTCCAACTCATTCATAAACAGCTAAACATCGACAGCTCTAGATTCATATCAATTTCGGAAACTAGACAGTCACGCCATAAACATCCATTAACTTTACAGGAATACCGTTTCAACAGCAACTGCTTCAGGTATTCTTTCTTCCCACAGTCAATTAGAGAATGGAATAGATTACCCGGCTGTATAATTAATAGTAAAGATTTGAATACATTTTTGATGTTGCTTAATAATCAAATTCGTGCCACCCATAGTTAAATTGATGTCTCTTTTTTTCAATTCTTGAGTGCCTTTTGATCATGATAAGTATATCAGTGTCGTACGCATGGAAAGGTCTTTCATGTTTAATAGTGATATTTCTTGCATGTTATTAATAACAGTCTATTATGTACCAAATCTGTGTTCCAAATGTTTTTCACCACATTGTTTATGCTCCCATATAATCCATGTAATATCGTACGAGATCTGTAGTCATACATTTTCACATCTTCAATGTAAGTGTATCTATATTATCCTTTGGTTGCCCTCCTGCAATAGTCCCCATTGGGACTGGCAGTATGTATAAATAATTTTGTTCTATTTAACGCAATGCTGCTTGAAGTTAATCTTATGAACTAATAGTTGATATAGTTAGGGTGAATGACTAAACAAAAGATAACATTTTAAACTTACTGATAGTATTACATGACATTGTCTTTGTTTTTATAAAATAAATAGAGCATCGTAAATGACTTCGTTGCACTGCCTTAGTGCCAACGCCCCCAGAAAGAGCATTGCCTATGTAGTAAGCTCAAAGCCACTTTTTTGTTGTGGTTTAATAAATCTTCGCCTTAAGTTTCATTTGTTCGACATTCTATAATGAAGTTCTCTATCATTTCCGATTCATTACAAAAGTTGCATTGAGATAAAGGAACGAATCCAGACCTGGGTAAGTGAAAATATATTGACGGTAGTCTGCATAGGAATTTTGTTAGCATAACTTTCAAACGTCTTGTGCTGCACCACGAGCTATTCCACGGACGCCTAAGGTGCTGGAAGCTTGTTCCGCTCAGTAATAAAATTTTATATATTTCTCGTACAGACAAAGGTTTCTGAAGCGTTCGAATGGGTTATTGCAGGATGTTTTTCAAATTTTTAGGGCAGGTTTGTTTAACGGATGCTGCCGCTAAAGTGTCCGCCACTTCATTCAGTTTTAATCCAGTGTGGCTTGGTGCCCAAACCAGACGGACAATCTGCCTTTGATTTGGCATATACGAAAAAAGTTCTGCGAGGCAGCTGGACGAGTGAGATGCTGCTAGAGCAGTGTGCACAGACAAATAGTTTGTTAGCATTACTACTGAACAAATGTGTGCTGAAAGTTTACACAATTCAAGAATTATCTCCATTATTCGGCACGGATTATTGGTTTGAAGCCGAATAACTGAAGAGGAACAATGGATGATTTATCGATAGGTGGGGTTTAACGTCCCGAAACCCCCCAAGCATATGACAGACGCCGTAGTGGAGAGCTTCGGAAATTTTGACCTCCTGGGGTTTTTTAACGTGCACCCAAACCTGAGCATACGAGCGCACAACATTTTTCGCTCCATTGAAAATACAGCCGCTGCAGCTGTGACTCGATTCCGGTCTGCAGCCGAATACTTTACCAACTAGACCACTGCGGTGCGCCAAAATAAGGAAAAAGAACCAACTAAGATTCGTCGAATTGATACCCACTCCAGCCTTCACGTCAGTTACAGAAGCGTATGTGGCTACTACTGGATTTATCTACACGCTCTTGATGTGGTCTCACAACAATCCTCTTAAATATATAGTGGGTGATAGCTTACCGTTTTTTGTAAATATATTAACAAATTATATTACCGCTGAGGGAGTATGACGTTTGGATGTAATATATCAGAAGTGTAATATTATATCCGAAGCAAATTATATTAGATGTGGTTCCAAAAGCTTTTGCGTGAAAGATTTGTGGCCAATGCAGCTCAGATTACTGACATTGAAAAAAAAAACATGTGGAAGGCTCTTTAGGAACACATATTGAGAGCATCTGCGTAGGAAGGCGTATATGTTTAGATACGTTTTAACTGTGAACATTTGAAACCGTGTTTAAACAGATGGCAGATGTGCTCCATAATAAAGTATAGTGTTGGCTACAAATTTTGGAAGGCCGAGACACAAGCGTAGCGCCTTCTTTTCTGAAGTTAAATGTGGGCGTAGTTATAAGCGGCTTCCCCAGAGAACAATACACACCCAAACTCAAATGTTGGGCGGGCGTACATATAGTAGATCATTACAGTGTTTCCCTACGGATTGCAAACCGGCTGCTGCTGATTCACCTCAGTAATCCAACTGCACGTGAACCTCTAGCTCATATTTACTCAATGTGCGGACTCCAATGAAGATTACCTGCGTATATTATGCCTAGGTCCTTTATTAAATCTACCTGAGGAATGTAGGGCTGCCTATGCAGTAGTGATATCCTTGTAGGAAAAGTAAGTGGTAAAGAATCTGGGCAGTTTTGTTAACATTCAGGGACAACTTCAGACCATTAGGCCACATTTCATTGCCATCCAAGTATGCCTGTAATCTGCTGTACAACGAATGTAAATCGCTGGAAGAAGCAAAGAATGCAATGTGTTTAGCGTACAGACACACTTGCACATCGTTATGCAGATGAATTGAGCGTATTATTATGTAAAATAGAACGGGCGAGAGAACTGACCCTTGAGGAACTCCCCTTGCTTGCTAGCACGTTTTAGATTCTAGTCATTTTTTGTTCCTCTGCTCAAAACACCTTGTACCCATACAACTATATATTTGGGAACCTTGGCGCTTTATAGTCTACTAATCAATACAGTGTGTTCTACGCTGTCATATGGTTTAGCAATACGTAAGGTCAATAAAGCGGCGTATTGTTTTTTTTTCTGAAAAACAAGCCTAATTCTATTTTCTTAGTTAACATGAGCGCACCATATCAGACAGCCAAGCCTGAATCCTACTTGAGATCTACTTAAAATATATTCTACTTCATTTCATTCTTCAAGATGTTTATACTATATTCACTCTCCCCATTTTTTCAACAGTAGTAATATCTTGGCCACTTTCCAACGCGAATGGATCCATGCAGTTTCCATAGAAAAAAATGTTAAATTTAATGATATCCTCGGCGAATATATTGAACATGAAATTTATCTTGGTTGTAGAGATATTATCAGGTCCTGGTGACGATTCTGGGAGTGTCTTTACTACTTCGGTGACTTTCTAATGTATTCCTTGTATTCTTCAGCGTTTTCTTTAACAGGTATATGGTAAGGTAACACTGATGTAAAGCGACACTCAAGCCCTTTCGCAAGTGCATCGAGTGACTGCGCCAATTTTGCGGACGATAACCAGGTTATTTCTAAGTTTATTACTTACGGGATCATCTTTCTGTGTCGAAGGAACCTAAACAGGGCTTTTTTATGTTTGGATCTGTCACATAATTCTACCCCTTGAAGTTATAACAATCTTTTGCTTTCTCAGTTGCCTGTTTAAAGGTAGCAGCAGCATATTTATAACCTTTCCGGTCATGTGGGCACTGGTTGTAAAGTAATTTCTTCCAAGCAGCTTCACGTCGTCTATAGGCATGATTTCAGCCAGAATTCTACCTTGGCAAGTAAGCACCACCTTTAGTAGATTGTACAGTGAATTTAGCTTTTTTCGTACTATCACGTTATAGATTACATAATTTGAGCGCTTTTGATTGGTCATTTAGTGCGGTCTCTTTGTTCAAGGTGATCGTATTGACCTCTAAATTTGCTATATTTAACATAATTTCTAACTCACTTACTGAAGTAGGTGGACACATTACTTAAAAAAGTCTTGGTATGTGATCACTGTCTGTAACCGATGTGATAGCACACCAAGATGAAATGACACAACTAGCACTTGCGACCGTCAGGTCAATCTCATAATGTGATAGGCCCGATATATAGGTTGGGGTTCTTGAATTTACGCAATAAAAACCGTTTAACGCAGACAACTTTAAAAAAAGCCTTTTACCATCAGATCGGTAACCCCAAGTTATGTGGTGCGCATTTAAATCATCTGCTATGATAATATACTTTCTACATGCTGCTACTGCGGAATCAAGATAGTTAGTAGTCATCACGCCAGTAGTACATTATAAATTGACTATGAAAAATGTGTTATGCCTACAGACAGTCACGTATAGTGCAAAAATTTTACTTTCTGTCGATAATGACTTATGCACAATCTTCATCCATGACAAAGGTAGCGAGAGATAAAACACGCCAAACCCCCTCTACAAGAACGACAATTCAAACGAAAGCAGTGATAGTTATTTATAATAAAGCTTTTTTTACACTGAGCCGTGTTTTTTACATTATAATTAGGTTAGGAAAAAGGTCTATGCAATGTTGTAACAATTCAGTAGCTCCAGCGAAAATTGATCGACAATTCTACTGCAGTACCTTTAGTGTACCTATGTTGATAGTAAAGGAGTGTTTTCAACAGATTTCTGAAGAATGCTGTATTTTAGAAAGTCTTTCTTTTTTGAAGCACTGTTTCTTCACACTTTTTTGTTTTCACATTACGTAAGAGAATGGATTTCGCGGGATGAGGAGTGGCTCGTCGTTTGCTTGCTTCAAAGTCCAAATCCATGGCTTCTGTGCTTGTTGAAATGGCCTCTGAGTTATACCACCCTCCTGTTCAAAGCGAGATGTTGCAGGCCCATCCTCCTCAAAACCTTCATATTTCGCTTCTCCCACAGGTTCCATATGAATTTCCTCTTGACTACGCGTGACACGAGGGTCTAGTGCAGTTCGCCCTGCAACTGGAAATAACTGTGACATGTGTTGTGTGATTACCTGCCCAATTATCTTCGAAACGTGTGAGAAAAGTGTGCTTGGTGTCTTTGTCATAGCTTTCTCTACGGCGGCTGCAACCACCTCGCCTATAGCTGAATCCATAGCTTGTGAATGCCGAACAGCAGATTCAGCGTAAGAAGAATGGCTAGTTGGGCAAGTTGATACTGATCTATAAGTGTACTGCGCAAAAAAAAAAAAAAACAGACGGAAACACGAAGTAGAGTCCTTTTTCTCTACTTTGTGCTTCCGTCTGTTTTTTTTTTTGCAGTACACTTATGCTTCAGCGTATCCTTGCGATCTCTGTGTACACGGCGACAAATTTTTTTGGCCCTGAAAGGAAAGCTACAAAACGGAAAGATACATGTAGCACTACGCGAAACAGTTCGTTTATGCACTCGTCTCGTAATGCTGTGGAAAGTGACGGGGGCACACCACCAGCGTTTTATGTATAGGCAAACGCCGCTTAGCGTTTGCGGGACACGTAAAAAGGCGGTACTTTCTTTTTTCGGCACAAGCCCACCGTGCAATCTTAGTAGGCACTTTCTCACTCGTTCAAAAACGCCAATCACAACAGATAAAATGAAGGAAATACAAATATCTTAGTGGGGTGAGCTACATCCTGTCTCAAATAGCTTCACGCAGAAAATAAACTAGAAACAAATATATTTCACGTTAAAAATACAGGCGCTACTCTGAAAATACATTTTAAATACATACATACACGCCATTTGGCTCCGTAGCTTTCCCTGAAGTGTCAAGAAAAGTTCTCGCCGAGTGTAACACGTTAGCTCCAGCTTCACGGTGGGGCCATCGCTTTCTTCCAATTTCTTAAATTTCAAGCTCTTGAGCTTTAGCTATACAGTTTGTGTGATTGGCCGGGTGAAAACCTTTACAAAGGCAGCATATTTCGCCCTGGCAAATACATGTTTTGGCGTAATGGTCTTCTCCGCATACGCGGCACCGAGGAGTAAACTGACATCCCTTAACTGAGTGACCATAACGCTAACACTGAACGCATTGCACTGGACGGGGAGCAAGTTCCCCGACTCTATATAATAAGGGTCTTGCTTTGATTTTTGCGGGCCTCTTTATCCCTGCGAATTTCGCAATACTCAGTGGGAACTCTTAGGTCACCAAAGACTTGTGAGAAGTGGTACACGGATATGACTCCAGCAGAAGAAAACCGTTACAAACGCTCAGAAGCGCACATTGTCGAGTCAACTCCGCTAACTAAGCCTTTAGCGCACGTGAGGCGGGGCTGAATAAATGGGCTCACCAGATGTGAAGCGAAAGTAGCCTACATCCACACGTCGGAGACACAGACCTGGTCCGGAGAGCAACTCAGAATGCCGCATTTGCCGAACTGTCGGATAGCAATGATTTGGTTGAAGTGAGAGGTCGCTTTCCGCAGTTACTCTTGAATTACCTTTGGGTTCTTCACGCGCACTTCTGCCCCGTTGAATGGCACTAGTGTTATGTCGGGCTGTTTCGTTCGGTTTTGGTTTCCGTTTCAAATGTTATGTGGTGCCTGTGCGGTAGTGTTAAGTACTGTGCGGTAGTGTTAAGTTTGGTTCGTGAATAGCTTACTCGTGAGTGCAACATAATAGTTCACGTGACCCTACAGCCGCAGTTTACATCACATCAGTAAATTTTATAATTTCTCAGTCACACGAACACTTCGGATTGCGAGCGATTCCGATCGCTGATGATCTCTTTGAAAAGCGCCCGTTGTGACACAGGCACAGAAATGTTTTTTTTTCTGAGGGTGCGTGCTTAGACGAAAATTCAAATTCATTCGGGGTTTAACAGGATGAAGGTTTTCAGTTCTGAACGAAAAGTTGAATTGAAGAACTTCACTTTTCCACTGCATCCACATTGTCGACATGCAGAACCAACTGGCACAATTAAGTTCGCTGACATACTTGTCCTGCAATTTATGCATTTTCTGTTTGCACAGGCACGACCACTATCAGAGGTAAAACGCAGCAGGGAGGACGTTGATCGGAATGCCACGACGGATATTTTGCGTAGCGCCCGTCGGACACGCGAGCCGCGTTACCTGCAGCAGTAGCCGTGCCTGTGTCTGCCGTGCGCTACGTCGAGCCCCTTCATCTAGCCGCAAGACATCGCTTCAAATACATTCTAAGGAATGCGCGAGAAGCAATAGAGCAGCAAACTCGAACACACCGCGAAAACATCACTGGAACCATTGAAAAAGCATTGCCGAAAGTGCCGCATAGGAATTCTACCGGGGTAGGTCGTTTGGTGTGAGCCATTATGATGCTGTACATGACTTTCGTGACATGATTATCATGTGGGGATGTGTCGCTTACCTTCGTCACCCTTCACGTCACGTGATATCAAATGTAGTATATCCTGAGCTGGCGAAATAGCCGTGAGCACGTTATGAACGTGGTATGTTGTCATGTTCTTACATGACAAGCGTGTCAGGATTATCATGTTTGAACCAGTCACATATTCTGCATAAATTGACGTCACGTAACACCAATTTTGGTACATGTCGAGCTAGCAAAACAGCCGCGAGCGCATAATGAAAGGCCGAATATACTCCAATGTAGCGTTGACACGCGCGCACGCTGGGCACAACGACGCAACGTTAGCAAAACGCGAGCACTCTAAATGGCAGGACCAGCGCCTGGCGTGGAAACATCGGCGTGACGCGACAAAATGAAAGCCAGCGAGCGCGCGCACCGAGTCACGACCGAAGTTTATTGAAGCCTTGAATGTGGCATGTAGTCATGTTCTCACATGAAACACATCTCATTAGATTTATGTTTGCATCAGTCACATACCTTCACCATTCGTTGGCGTCACGTAATACCAAATTTGGCATATGTGAAGCCAGCGAAACGGCCGTGAGCGCATCATTAGTGTGGCAAGTAGACATACTTTTACATGACACGCATGACGTGATTATTATGTTTGGATGTGTGATTTACCTATGTCGTACGTTCGCGTCACGTAATGCCGAGTTCGGTACATGGGAAGCTAGCGAAACGGTGGCGAGCGCATCATGAGCGTAGCTTGTAGTAATGTTGTTACATGACACGCATCTCATGTTTATCTTGTTTACATCAGTATCATACATTCAGTATCATACATTGAGCCCTACCGAATCACAAAGTATAGCGGATGATTGTAGAAAGGTGAGTTTCGTGTTTGAATGCGTACAGAAGTATGCAGAAACGGCGCTGGGGCTGATCACGATGTTGACGTCATTGTGGTTCCAAATTAGGCCGAGCAACTATGTTTTTTCTTTGGCTTCCCCATTATTGTCGATGGAGTTCTTGTCCTTGAGGAACGGTCGACAAAGAAGGCTCAAATCGGAGCACCACTTTCTCAGCTTCATACCTGCATCGGGTAAAATAGTGCAGCACGGTAGATTTCGAGAGCATATTCGTCGATGGAAGTTCCTGTGACGTGGTCGTCGACATAAAATGCATCATGTAGACGCGCAGCTATCACTGGCTCCGTTTTCTTCTGATTTCCGATGTGACGCTCCAATCTAGCGGCCATATAAAAAGTGGGCTTGAGGCACTCCAAAGGGCACGCGAGGTATGCGTCATTCGACGATGGATTGTGGTATCCCCTTATCGCCAGTGATTCGGTTGACCCATCAAAAGTGGAGGGCGTCGTGCTTGTCTTCTCGGATGACTATTCTTAGGAAAGCCTTGTGGATGCCCGCTGTGAAAATTTTTTGGTTCAGTCTGAACTGTACTAGGCGTTGAAAGAGCTCAGCATCCGGTTTGACCCCTTTGTCTAAGATATCGTTGAGGGATGACTCTCCACGTTCGTGCGAAGAAGCATCGAACGCTACACGGAGCTTTGTAGTGATGGCCTCTCGGTGGACTATGACGTGGTGCTAAGGTAATAAATGGTTGCTCCTGGCTCTGCAGAAGTGCCGACACGTTTGGCGTGACCTTTGGTGAAATATTCACGAATGGTGTGGTCATATTTTGTAACAACTTAGACTCTCCTTCGAAGCGCTGAAGTTTGTTCTTGCTTGAGCCGGTTTTACACGACACTTCGGTTTGTGCTAGCCAGTCTTCCTTGGCACTTAAATAAGTGGAACCACATACCGATTAGCATCCTTGTGCACGTACTGTCTAAACAGACTCATTGATTCTTGGTTACAAACGTTGGCTGCTTCCGGAGCATTGGTGATACCTATCACATCGAGTCGCCACATCTCTGTTGGATCAGTCATGCACGTTGTGCCTTAGCGTGGCACTCACACAACAGGAATAGAGCCGGGGTGCTGTAATTCGTGTGATGCATGTCATAATCGGTGTCTGTTTGGTAGATGCCTTGCACCAGACAACCAATGATCGTCTCAAAAGCACATAGGTTGTTCTTTGCGTGTTTGATTGTCCCCATTACTATACGCCAATAGTTGTCCATTCAGTGATGACAATGATGGTGTGGGTCGGTGGATCTCCTGGCCGCTGTTCATCGACTTCAAGAATCTTGCGGCCACGCAACTGCATCAGCAGACTTTGCACGAGAGTTGGCGTGTACACTGTGCAGATTTATGGCATTTCCAAAGCCTCCACCGTGGTTGCGCGTGCATCGAAATGATTTTGCAGCTTCAGTTGTGCAGTTAAACATCAGTAGGTGTGGGCACGTTTTGAAATACCCTACTTTAGCAGAGACAATTCTTCTGTGCCGATGGAAGGTAAACCAAGTCTCGTGGACAAGTCACGCCGTATAAATGTCCTTTGGCATCCAGTGTCGAGCTGTATACGAATCAGCACAGAGTCTTGTTTTCCCTGTACCTATACTGTGGCCGTTTGCATGAGAACCGCTGACGATGGTGGCGCAGGACTGCTTGCGGTTGCACTAGTTATCACTTGCACGCCGTAGGTTTTCGTTTTGTCACTGCTGTCGGTATTTGCGCGCTTCGTCGGTTTCTATATCTTTCAAATAATGACAAGATGATGCTTCGCGCAGTGTTTGCACCTAAGCCTCGCTGTATTGCGACGCTGTCAGTTGACGTGTCCTTTTCCGGCACGCTTTAAGCAGCAGTTTTTCTCAATTCGGTGCACCCGAATCTCGCCGGCTGTCTTAGTAGTCTCGCAGGCATTTACGGCGTGCTGATAGGGTCCGCATAGTACGCAGCAGGCATGCCCGTTCGTTGCAGATACTGCGGCCAGCGCTAATGTTCATGGTACCGGTGGCTGAAAGTGAGGATCACTTCTCTGGTGTCCCGCGGCGCTGGGTTTTTGTGGGCATCTGGAACGGGAGCTCTCTTCTCTGCTCTCGATCTGTATCCGAAGAAACTGGATCACGTCGCACATCTCTTCTTGACGTGACCTTAGAGTAGACCCATCGTTTGTCTCGGCATTCTTCATGCGTTGCCGGTACACAACAGCAACGTGTTTGGGAAGTGATCGCATGAGAACACGCTAAAGTATAATCGCGTACACCGACACTTGAATACCGAGGCTATCAGGAAGCTAGTGCGAAAAAGTATTTCTTCTTAGAGTTCACGCAGCTGTGATGTGTTGGATGAACGGTCCACAGTAGCGATGACAAGCAAGCTGTCGATGTGCTCGTCAACGACGGCTGTATGATGGTCAAACCTCTCTTGGAACACTTTGATAGCTACCGTGTAGTTCGCTGGCTGCAGTCGAACACCTTCGATCGCACGTTTTGCTGGTCTGGTTTCATACGACCTCAAATCCCTGAACTTTTTGTTGTCTGAAAACTTGCGTTCGCTGTAGATCGTGACCTGAAATTGCTCCCAGAGGCCCTGCCACCCGCGAAGCTACTTAGAGGAAAGGGGTACCTGTAACTTCAGTAGGGCAACTCGCAGCAACGATCGGGAACTTCCTTAGGTGTAGACTCTTTAGAGCTTGGTTGTGGTAGTAATGACTGACAGGTGCAGTCCTGTCAGAGGGCCTTGAAGGCGAGTTAAGAAGGTAGCGGACACAGCTCATAGTGTTTCGGATATTGTCGTGATATTGGAGCACTACCATCTATTCCTCGTCATAATCGGCATCATCGATTATGAAATCAGCAATTCTTTCATTAAATTCTGCAAGTGTTGGTTTTTGTCTTGGAGGTCATCCAAGATGACTTGCAGATCGGCCGGAGAAGAATTCTCTCTTGTAGAGCTTGGTTAGCGAACGAGATGAGCCTTGTAGCGGCATCTCGATCATTTCCTCTGCTGCGTCGCAGGCGGTTCATCTTTGGTGGAGGACGTCAGTCTTTTCCCGGGTTTCACGGCACCATACGATGTAGAGGACAGAAACCGACGTGTGCTTGCTTGATCGTGCGCTCGCTTGCGTGCGCTTGCTTACTTGACCCTCTATACATTGGGTCATACCCACTAAGGGTTATAGGCCACAGGTTATTGAAATAGAGAAAAACGATTTTTCAATTTTGATGAAAGAAAAAACAATAATTCAGTCATCTAGGGACTACAGGAGTGGATAATCATAAGGTGAGCTACAAATGAAATAGGTAAATAACTAGTAATTGAAAGGATTGAATGAATCGTAATTTCAAAGAACTTCCTGCATTCTCTATTCTTTGATTTCTTGGCTCCTCAAAAATTCCCGAACTGTTTCGCAGACGCTCCTGCTGCTGTGGCCTAGAGAAAAAACCCTAAAGGAAAGCATATTTTAAAAATTCAGTAAAACTTTGAATTTTCTGAATATAGGTTCTAAATACTCCTTTCTTTGGCTGGTAAAATGTCGGCAAATAAAAAAAGACTGATGTTTCCTGGCTCTTTACAATAAAAGTAAAGGAGAGAAGGCACCTGACCAGACCTGTATAATTAGAAATTAAGAGGCGGAATTCGGCATCCAAATTTTGTGATGCACATTTTCAATTTTCGAGAGGGGCACCATTTATTAATTGAGGCCAAAGAAAGATAACCGCAAACTTGAAGTGGTAGTCTAATTTTCACGAAATCCTGAAATAAACAATATTTACGAAATCAGGATTCAGTGGCAAAGCTAGTATCAGGTACATTGAACCTTACAGGACAATCTAGGGACCACCGCGCGAAAAAGTAAGCCATTTCATATATATATATATATATATATATATATATATATATATATATATATATATATATATATATATATATATATTGTTACGGGTGAGATATGTTTATATCTACATGTTTATATATAAGCTTATATATATGTTTATATATATATATATATATGTGACGCAGGAGGGGTGATGGCTGTACGATGAACCATTTATTTTTCTTCGTCTTCCTCCTTCTCTACCATTCCACCACATCGTTCTCGTGTGGTTCGTCATACGCTTCCCCCCTCCCCCGAGAGAGACGTAGGTGCAGGGGCGGATGATATCGTTTAAGTCTCCCGACATGGACGATGTCAGTCTGGCGACCGAGTGGAGCCACGCTGCGGTCGATCTCGTAGTTAACTGCCGAAATCTTGCGTATGATCGTATAGGGTCCTTCCATGGTTGCGCTGAGTTTGCCGCGGTTCGGGTGCCAGGGTGTTTCATATAAAACAAAGTCTCCCACTTGAAGCTCTAATGGAAGGAACTTCTTGTCATATATGATCTTGTTTTTCTCGTGATATGCTACTGAATTGCGGACTGCGTTTGTACGAGCTTCCTGCAGATTTTCGGTAACGTCTGGAAGAAGATAGGGATACGATGGTGTGCCATACATAAGAAAGCAGGGTGGGTAGCCTGTGACTTTGTGAGGCGTTCTATTGTACTCGTCGACAACGTCCGAGAGGAGACGCGGCCACGGTTTTCGGGGTTCATCGTTGATCTTGCATCGGAGGCGAGTAACGATCGTCTGATTAGTGCGTTCGTTTAGGCCATTACACTGCGGGCGTTGTGAGCTTGTTAAAAGCTGATGAATATTGTTGTGCTTGAGGAACTGCTTAAATTTGCCGGCAGTGAATCCTGTGCCGCGGTCGGAAAGGAACTTCCGCGGCTTTCCAGCAGCGAAGATACTCTTCAGGCAAGAGATGTACGTGTCGCAAGTCTCATTCTTGTGTGCGAAAGCCCAGACATAACGGGTGGCATGATCAACGGCTAAGTGAATGAATCTTTTGGATGAGCCGTAGTTGCCAAAACCTCCGATAGTGTCCATGGCCAGAAGATCAAACGGTTGTTCCGCTGGTGGCAAAGACTCCAAGGAACCAAATCGTTTGTTCTTCGGTTTCTTGCAGCGCTGGCAGGTATCGCAGTGGCGTATGTACTCGCTCACGTCGGTGATGATGTGATGATGTCGGGCCAATAGTACTGTGGAGAGAGAAGCCGCAGCGTCTTCTTTACCCCGACATGACCGAAAGCGTCATGAGCTTTTTGGAGAAGATAAGATCGGAGGGCAAAAGGCACATAGACTTTTCGTATTCCCCTGCGTGTCACTATACTCAGTCCGTTCTCAATGGTATGCTTTCCGGGTGGTTTGTCGTTGTCATGCTCTCGCAGTTGCTCAGCAGATAGGAGTTGAACTATCGGGCTTCGATATAGTGCATCAGCTTCAATGTTGTCAATGCCCTTTTGGTGTTTGATGTTCACGTCGTACATGCAGAGTTTCAAGGACCACCGGAAAAGTCGGCCTCGGGGATTCTTCATGCTTTTAAGCCATTGCAACGCTGCGTGATCTGTGATCACAGTGAAAGGTTTTCCGTGTAGATAGCAGTGCCATTTATCGATGGCGTCAATAATTGCCAACATTCGAGTTCTGTGATGGCGTAATTAATTTCGTGTTTTAGTAACTTCCGTGAATGGTATGCGATTGGGTGCTCTCTACCTTCATGATCAGCCTGCTTCAAGACGGCGCCGATACCTCTGTTGGATGCATCGCAGTATGGCACACAAGGCTTAGTGGCATCGTAGATGTTAAGGATTGGCTCTTCCGTCACGCATTTCTTGAGCTGAGTGAAAGCCAGTTCACACTCCGCATCCCAGTTCTAGGTGGCGTCTTTGCTGAGCAGGCGCGTCAGTGGGCGAGCGATTTGACTGAAGTGGTCGATGTATCGCCGGTAAACATTGACAGTGCCGAGAAAACGCTGCAACTCTTTAGGGCGTGATGGTGTCGGAAACCGTAAGATTGCGTCCACGTTGCTTTGCTTTGGAGTGACGGTGCCATGCGAAACCTTGTGCCCCAGGTACTCAATGGAGGTTCGAGCGAATTGACATTTCCTTAATTTCAGCTTGACGCCTTCGCTTTTGAAAGCTTTTAAAACACCCTCCAGATGCCTCAGATGGTCTGGAAACGTGTCAGAGTAGACAACAATGTCATCGAAGTAATTCGTGACGTTCTGTAAACGGTGTTTTGCCAATACGAATTTGACAGCCCGTTCGAAGGTGGCCGGAGCATTCCGAAGGCCAAAAGGCATAACGAGCCACTCGTAGTGACCGGTACGTGTGACAAACGCCGTTTTCGGAATGACATCAGGGTGAATCTTCACGTGCCAGTAACCTGACGTTATATCTAATGTCGAAAAGTACGTAGATTTCCCCAGAGAATCGAGAACGTCATCGATGCGAGGGATGGGCTGATAATCAGGCACCGTCAATTCGTTCAGCTTGCGGTAGTCGATGCAGAAGCGCGTGCGTCCTTCCCCTTTTTTCTCTGCCAGAAGTTCTGGCGCAGCGTATGGAGAGCTAGATAGTCGTATGACACCTTGCTTGAGAAGCTCATTGATCTGTCTGTCCATTTCAACGCTGTCAGTTTCTGAGCATCGATAGGGAGCTCTACGAATGGCAACATTGTTGTTGAGATGAATGCGATGCATTTCGCCGTTGATGCACCCAATGTCTGTCTGTGACTTGGAAAAAATGTCATCGTACTTGTGGATAAGCTGCTTCAATGCCAACTGTTGAGTTTTATTTAGATGTAGTACATCACAAACTTCAACACCTTGCAAAGACGCGCCCTTGTTAACCGTGGTTTGGTTCTGTGTACGAGAATGAAGGATGTCTTTCCCTTGGCGTAGAGTCATAGTGTCAAGGTCCAGCGACAAGTTAAAGAGGCAAGCACTATCCAAGCCAAGAAGTAAGTTGCTCTTCATGCCTTGTAGAACATGAGCCTGAATTTTTTTTGTCACTTTTCCTATCTGTACCTTTAGATTAACGCGACCCAAAGTTTTGGTAGATGATGTGACTTGTTGAACTGAGATGCATGAATTCCTCATTATTTGCAGGTGAAGTGCCTTCAGCACTGCTTCGTTGATACAGGTAATTGTAGCTCCGGTATCAAGTGTAGCGCTGACAGGGTACCCGTTAATGAGGGCATCAAACTGAATTACATGAACTCTGGGTCGCCCTCCTCGTTTCCCTGGTTGGTGGAGAGGGCGGAAATGCTTGCGCGTCGTGGGCATTCATTATGCCAGTGCATCTGTCAGGGTAAGCCATCCATCGCGCAGTGTTTGCACTCACGCACGGGTGTTCGTAGCGGGGAATTACGTGGACGCTGACTACTTCTGTCACTTGTTACGTTAATCTGTGTATTCCGAGCTGGTGGAAAGCGATGTAACTTCATTCTCTGCATGGTTGACTCTACACGAAGTGCAGCAGTAAGCCATGCCTCTGGTGTAGACGAGGTAAGCCCAGCAAGCGCCATCTCCATATGCGCAGGAATGCCGTCGATGAGCCCTGATATAAGGTGCGTGTCCTTTAAGTCGGCGAGGCGTCCGAGAGACATTTTTTCATTATAGTATTCCTGCAAGCTCTGGCCTGTTCGCAACCGGCAACGAATGAATTGGCGAAAAGGATCCGCGACGCCGCTCGTAAAGCGTCCCTTCATGCGTTCACATAAGCTCTCCCAAGACGCGTCTGTGTCGAAAACCTCGGTGAGAAACCATCGGAAAGCCTCACTTTCAAGGTAATCGGAGAAGTAGCACAGCTTGTCTCGCTCCGTCCATGCTGCGGCCGCAGTCCTCACCTCAAAGAGTCGGAGCCACTTGTCAAAGGGGACGTCCGTAGATGCTCCCGAGTACTTCGGGATGTTGATGACTTTCTTGGATGTGGCCATGATGAAGGGCACGGTAGATCCTGTCGACTAGTGTGACGCAGGAGGCGTGATGGCTGTACGATGAACCATTTATTTTTCTTCGTCTTCCTCCTTCTCTACCATTCCACCACACCGTTCTCGTGTGGTTCGTCATATATATATATATATATATATATATATATATATATATATTGTTACGGGTGAGATATGTTTATGGTACAGGCGGGATGATGGTTGCAGCAAGTCAAGTCAAGACAAGATCCTTGACGGTCAGGCCTGACACAGAACACATTCACTTCTTTTTCCTCTACCCCATTTCAACGAAAGTCCTGTATCATTTCCCCATCGCAGATGATGCCCACTGGGCGAGTTAGTGTCGCGCGTGGCATGACTTCAACCAGGCGACATGTACGACATCAGTTTTCCTGGAGCGATGGTCAGAAGATGTGAGGCGTGTTATTACGTACGTAACGTCGCTAAGGCACGACAAAACGACGAAGGGACCTGTATAGCGGGCCAGAAACTTTTGATACAAACCACTCTTGCGATATGGAGTCCACAGCCACACCATATCACCTTCGTTGTACGACACATGTCGATGTCTCTTATCGTAGCGAGCCTTTGAACAGTCTTGGGCTGCGAAAGTCCGGAGACGCGCGATGCGCCGTGCCTCCTCATAAAGACAGAGTGTCTCTGCAAGGGATGAGTTTTCTTGCTTTGAAAACGGGAGTATTGTTTCGAGGGTAGTACGTGGCTCACGGATGTAGAGAAAGTAAAACGGGCTAAAGCTGGTGGTCTCTTGTAGCGCTGTGTTGTAGGCGCATGTGATAAACGGTAAAACTTCATCCCAGTTTTTATGCTTGGAATCAACGTACATAGCGAGCATTTTAATGAGTGTCCTGTTGCCACGCTCAGTCAAACCGTTGGTCTGTGGATGGTATGAAGTGGCGTGACGAAACTGGGAAGCAGACCGGAGAATCAACTCTTCCACGACGTCGGCTACAAACTGCTGGCCACAGTCGCTGCTGATGGCACGATGGGACTTATGCCGGAGGATGATGTAGCGTAGTAGAAGGTCACAAACGTGATCAGCTGTTGCGGCAGAGATTGCTGCGGTTTCAGCATACCAAGTGAGGTGGTCTACACAGACTATAATCCAGTGGTTTCCAGTGAGAGATCGCAAAAAAGGACCCATCAAGTCAGTACTGTCGACCTCAAAGGGAAAACATAGAGGCGGTATGGGATGGAAAAATCCAGGCGGTGCACTTGTTGAACTCTCGTACCGTTGGCAATGTTCACAGCTGGTCACGTATTTAGCGGTAGCCTGACGCATGTGGGGCCAGTAGAAACGTTTCAGTGTGTGGTGATAGGTCTTGGCGAACCCCATATGCCCAGATGTTGGATCGTCGTGCTTAGTGTGCAGAACGTTGGGTCGCAACGATTTGGGAACAACCGAAAGTAGGCGGGCCCCTTTTGCAGCGAAATTTCGCTTGTAAAGAATGTCATCCTACATGACGAATGGGCTCTGATGCGGCTTATCGACGGCAGATGAGAAAAAAAGGAGCCAGACTACGGTCTTGACGTTGTTCTGTACGGAACGCTTCCAAATCTGGAAAATGTGAGTCAAGAGTGGCCCGACAGTCGTCTAAATTGTCGCCGTCGCATTCAGTCGTGAGAAGGGGAAGTCGCGATAGGCAGTCTGTGTCCGTATATTGGCGGCCACTCATGAAGCAAACATCAAAGTCATATTCTTGAAATTGGAGCGCCCATCGTGCAAGACGACCGGTTGGATCTCGTAGACCAGTGAGCCAACAAAGTGAGTGGTCGTCTGTGACGATGGAGAATCAGCAGCCATAGATGTACGGGTGAAACTTGTGCACGGCGAAAACTGCTGCCAGACATTCTTGCTCTGTAACAGTGTAATTGCGCTCAGCTTTACTCAAAGAACAGCTCGCGTAGGCAATCACATGTTCGGCGGCGCCATGACGCTGAACTAATACTGCACTGATACCAATTCCGCTTGCGTCACTGTGAACCTCAGTTGTGGCTGATACGTCGAAATGACGAAGAATAGGCCCAGGAGTGAGTAAAAGCTTCAGCTGCGAGAATGATGACTCGCATTCTTTCGTCCACTTGAATGATACGTCTTCGTTAAGCAGATGAGTGAGAGGCTCAGCAACATTGGCGAAGCTAGGAACAAAGCGCCGGAATTATGAACAGAGACCGAGGAAGCTTCGGAGTTCTCGTATCGAGCGTGGTTGAGGGAAAGTGCTGACCACGGTGATTTTGTGGGGATCAGGCCGAATGCCATGTTTGTATACGAGATGGCAGAGAACTATAGTTCCACGATCACCGAAATAGCACTTTTTGGAATTCAAGGGAAGTGCTGCTTTCACAAGGCACGTTAGAACTACATCAAGTCGACGATTGTGTTCTTCAAACGCGCGGCCGAAGATTTCAATGTCATCACAGGTGCCTCACACGGGTGAAGCACCCGTGTGAAAGCACACAGGTGCTTCACGCCCCACTCGCTGTTGAAGATGGTCAGTGGGATAATCTTGCCACGCTGCCCTATTAGGAGGGGGGGGGGGGCTTAGCCCGCAATCGTTTCGCAGATCAGACATAAAGGCATGAGGACGCAACTGTACTGGCGTCCTTGAGTCGACGAAGCCCGCAGCGTTGATGGACGCAGGCTGGGGCCGCATGGCGTATAATAACCGTGGCCATATGTTATCAACGGCGCAGCAGCGTCCCGCCGATCAAGTTCTTCGCGCACTATTTCTCGTATTGTTGACGCCAGATGTTGGGTGGAGAGACTACGTCGATGCTTGCAATCGTTTTGACGTTGGGGAGTCTACCAAACTTTGCCGAAGTGCACCGAGCTTTAAGGGCCTCAAATGTTCGGCAATGTCGGATGATGGCGTGAGCCAACTGCAAGTCATCCTTTACTATAGGGTAGTAATAGATAGCCTCCGCAATGCCCTTAAGAAGATGCCGGACCTTATCCTCATCACTCATTATTTAGTAGGCCCACACTCTTGCAAAGCTTGAGAACTTCTTCAATATACATTGTACATGTCTCCCCAGGGACCTGAGCACGTTGGCTCAGGGTCTGCTCAGTACGCTTCTTTATCGTAGTCGGATCTCCAAAACACTTCTTGATTTGGTCCACGAAATTCGCCCACGTAGTCAAATTTTCCTCACGATTCTCGCACCACATCAACGCAGTTCTCTCAAGAGAAAGTGAAACGTAGTTGCGCTGACTGGTAGTGTCCAAGTGGTTATACCGACTCACCCGCCGATAGTGCTTGAGCCATTCATTGACATCCTCTCCAGGTTTCCCAGAAAACGGGCGCGGTTTCCTGTAATGGTATCCATATGTGTTAGGCGCTGCTGGTTGGATTTCGCCGTCAGGGTTCATGATGATTGGTAGCAGTGGAAGTCCTGCAAGTCTGCAGCTCCGGTGAAGCTCCAGGGGTGTGTCTTCTGCCGTACTTGTCCGGTGCTCCAAGGCGTTAGCCAGCACTCCCACCAATTATGTTACGGGTGACAGACAGGATGATAAATGGTTACAGCAGTCAGGCCTGGCACAGAACACATTCACTTCTTATATATATATATATATATATATATATATATATATATATATATATATATATATATATATATATATATATATATGGGCCTCCCCAATTTGCCGTTCTCCAAACATATCAATCTTCCTGGTCACTCTTTCGAACGCGTAAGTGTCATACTCCTACAATCCGGCATCCAGAACACACGGGAGCGCGAACAGCGGGAGTCATACTTTATAAAGAAATTCAGATCACTTACCCACGGAATCAACGAGAGCCCTGGGCGACTGACGTGTCTCCGCAACGTTTCGTGAAACACAGAAATTGAATTACTCAATTAATTTATTTATACATACGTGAAGTCGCACACGCAAGTTAGTCAATATAGAGAAACTAAACGAATTCGATGCTACGTGAACCAAACGGCGTGTGTTAGTACTATTAGACTTTATTTTCATTTCTGAGTACTTTTTTAGCATTATTTGTTTTTATATATCTTTCATTTACGTTTTTGTTTGTTCATCTTTTACAAGAATACCCATTCATTTATTTCCAGTATGACTGGTTGTACATTTTTCTGCAAGAGAGGGCAGGTGGAGGGAGGGGGAGAGGGCACATTAGCTTTCCAACGTGGCCATGATTTTCCGAAAGCTGGAGCGGGTCGTATGCTTCTTGTGTGTGTGTGTGTGTGTGTGTGTGTGTGTGGCCCGATGCCGCGGGCCAGCCGCCGAACCACGTGAACTTAAACTCGATCCATGTGTGGGATGCGAGTAAGCAAAACATGTTCCACATTTTTCCATTTTTCTTGGTCGCCTCCGCTGGCGGCGCGCCTTACCTATACCCAGTAACAATGCCAGAATTACCCGCTCGTTTCCGGCGGCTCTCCGTCGCTCCTTTCTAGTTCCTCTCCTTCTTCTGCTTCTTGTTGTCTGTTAGTATACCTCGTTCGCCCGCTTGTCTTTTTTTTTTGGAGGGTCTTTAAACTGTGAGGGTGACCCTCTGCTACGGGAACTTGTATCATTTCACTTACATCCTCCGAAGAAGGCTGGTCCACCAGCCGAAACTGTTAGGATTAAATAAATATTTTATTGTTTTGTTTCCTATACTGCACTATTCTCGAAGTTTATAACTTTTATTACGGTAGCCGGAAGAAACTCTGATCATCTATTTCATCTATATATATATATATATATATATATATATATATATATATATCAGCGTTGGTGAGAACTCAACCGCCACATCTACCAAAGCTCATACGCTCGCATCCATAAGGCAACCCTTTTCGGACGATGAGCCAACATTTATCTCCCGCCAGTGGTCAGATTTATACTGCAGAGGCATGATGGACCACCTTTCGGGAGTTTCAATAAAATGGAAAGGGGGGCTTGTTGATAATTCATGATGGTTCAGTGAACTGGAAGCGCGGGGGTAAACAGAGACACAAAGCAAAGAAGAGGCACACAGCACAAGTTTCTCATCCACCAAATGCGCGACTCCTTTGTCAACTCCTGCACTTTAAGCTTGACTATGTGGTTCTCTACCGCCACGTCTACCACCCTGACGGTCGGTCAGCACTGGATTCCTGTACTGCCACGCTCTCTTCGACTTCTGGTGCTCGAAGCCTTCCATAATGAATTGACTGCTGGTCATCTTGGTTTAAAAAAAACTCTTGACCACATTCGATGTCGTTATTACTGGCCTGGTCTTTCTTCTAGTGTAGCGCGGTACGTCGGTTCCTGCTACCCATGCCAGCGTCATAAACTCCCCACGTCTGCACTTGCTGGACCTCTACAGCCACTTCCGTGCCTTTCAATGCCTTTTGAGCTGTTGTAGGTGTCGACATTTACGGGCCTCTCCCCGTCACATCTGCTGGAAAACCATGGATAGTGACCGCCGTGGACCGCCTGACACGCTACGCTGAGACTTCTTCTGTTATAACAGACTCAGCTGTGGAAGTTGCAGACTTTATTCTTCACGCCATAATCCTGCGTCATGGGGCTCCCCGTGTACTGCTCAGTGACCGTGGTAAAGTTTTCCTGGCACAAATGCTAAATGAAGCACTGCGCTTTTATGGAACTACTCAGAAGACAGCTTCAAGCTACCACCCACAGACAAATGGTCTCACAGAAAGATTTTACCGAACCCTGGCTGACATAATAGCCGTTTACGGTCAACCCGACCACAAAAACTGGGGTACTTTTTTACCATTCCTGGCATTCGCTTACAACACCGCCATTCAGCGAATAAGTTGCTACTAACCGTTTTACCTCGTGTACAGACGCTTCTCGACTGCCTTTCTCGACGTCTCCTTCTTTACCAGCCATGGGAATTCATGTGAGTCTTCTAGCGAAGAATACGATTCCCGCCTTGCCCAGTCTCGCCACCAGGCTCGCATCAATATTGAAGCGAGACAGCACGAGTGGAAGATCATCTTTGACGCATCCCACCGTGTTGTGTCTTTTCAACCTGGTGACGAGGTGCTGCTTTTGACACCCATTCGCACTCCTTGTCTGTGACAAATTCCAACCACGCTTCATCGGGCCTTACATTGTTTTAGAACAGACTTCGCCGGTCAATCATCGTGTGACACCACTCATCGCCCCAACAGATCGTCATTACCACAGCACAGAGATTGTCCACGTTTGTTGCATGAAACCTTTCACGTGACGTTCCCCGTCACTTTGACTTACGGTGGCCAGGGTGTCCGCTTCCAAGTGGGGGGGGGGGGGTGGATTAGTTTGGGCATTTGGTACTTACATTGTTCTCATCCCTGCATGATCACAATTACCATCATCCACTTGTCTCTTTGGGCTCATTGCCGCTCTGGGTCATCATCATCGTCATCGCCTACGATCATCGTCATCGCCTGTGTACTGGCTCTGCCCGTTCGTTTTGCAAGGTCTTTCCCCAAATAAACGCTGACGCAGCCAAGGCTACTCAGACTTCATAACACACACACACACACACACACACACACATATATATATATATATATATATATATATATATATATATATATATATATATATATATAAGGGAAAGAAGTGTATACCTAAGGTCTCGTTTTTCCGTGTTTTAACACAATAATAATGAGATATAACAGACAGTAATGCCAAGGAATGTACAGGGAAAGTTACTAAAACCAATGGAATGTAAATAAGAAGAAAGAAAAGTGGATGAAAAAATTACCAACTGTGAGTTGGTATTTTTTCACCCACTTTTCTTTCTTCTTATTTACACTCCATTGGTTTTAGTAACTTTCCCTGTACATTCCTTGGCATTACTGTCTATATATATATATATATATATATATATATATATTGTACCGAAGCATAGTGGCGCCAGCTCTGTGCCAGCGTGAAAGAAGACGTTGACGTCCGTGTGTGGCTCGTGCTTGCCGGGTTCCTGCCTGTACCAGCTTGTTGCGGCTAACGTTTCTGGAATAATAACCTGTGTTTTTACGCAACCTTGCTCGTTGCATTTGGTGGAAACGTGCTGGGTAACGTCCTGGAGCTCCGCAGCCGTAAGCTACCATCTCAGTCCACGATGACCGAGCACGTCCATCCCCCACAAGGCTCTTCCACGCTGCCACCCGTCAAGTGTTCTGGTGTACTTCGTCTGCGTGACCCACCAGTATACAACGGCGCTGAAGATCAAGATGTCGAGGACTGGCTGGCAGAGTACGAGCATGCCAGCGCGATTAACAAGTGGGATGACCCTGCGAAGCTGATTCACGTCATCTTCTACTTGACGGATTTGGCCAACCTATGGTTCACCAACCACCAAGCCGACATCCCCACCTGGTCGGTTTTCAAAGAGGCCGTCACCTCGTTTTTCGGTCGTCCAGCCATGCGTAAGCTTCGCGCTGAACTGGGACTGCGGGGACGATTTCAGCGAAATGGTGAGAGCTTCACAAGCTACATTGAGGATGTGATCAGCCTCTGTAGGCGAGTTGATGACAGGATGACGGAGGCTGACAGAATAAAGAACATAATGAAAGGCGTTGATGACGACGCTTTTCATATGCTTGTGGCCAAAGACCCACAGACCGTCACGGCCTTGATTCAGTTATGTCAAAGTTTCGATGAGCTGCGCAAGCAACGAGTTTCTACACGTCGCGCTAATACGCAGACAGCTGATATTTCGGCCTTGGAGTGCAAAAGCAGTGGCCCCGACTACAGCGTGTTAATGCCTCAAATTCAACAGTACATCCGGGAGGAAGTTGCTCGACAGCTCTCTCTTGTTGCCACCATCAACGAGACCCCCACAACACTGGACCACTCACTTCGCCGTGCTATTCAGACGCAAGTTGCCGAGGCTCTCCCTTCGCCCACATCCCCAATATCAGTGGCTGCACCGCTGACTTATGCAGAAGCCGTCCGCCGACCTTCTGCCCAACCGCCGCTCCCTTCATACAGTCCAGCCACCAACTACTACAGGTCACCAGTTTCAGTTTATCCGGTAAATCGGCCCATTCCACCACCTCGAGCACCTGCCAACTCTTGGCGAACTCCGGATAACCGGCCCATCTGCTACAACTGTGGTATTCCAGGACATGTCGCGCGCTACTGTCGTCGCCGTGGATTCTATTTTAATGATGTGCAGCATTCCGGCAACATACCTCGGCCATCAGAATCGCATGTGACACCTGATTCGCATGACCCCCGCTCACGTCGACCAGACTTCAGCCGACGTCGATCTCCTTCACCCCGTCTTCGGTCTCCTTCCCCCATGCTTCGCCGTTCCAACCACGCCCAGGAGGAAAACTGACAGTCGCAGTTCCTGAGGCAAGAGCTGCGCCACCGACGAAATTTCCAAGGCCTCATCTATCGCCCCCTAACGAGATTGCCGTGTTTGTGGACGGTTTCGCCACAACTGCTCTTGTCGACACAGGTGCCGCTATTTGTATAATCAGTGAAGTGTTATGCCGCAAACTGAACAAAGTGACGACTCCACTGGTTGAAATTTCTTTACGCACGGCGAGTTCGCAACACGTCCAACCTTCTGCCACATGCACTGCTCGTGTTGTGATTCAAGGAGTGCTTTACATCGTAGAATTTGTCGTCCTTCCGCATGCGTCACATGAAATCATCCTGGGATGGAACTTTCTTTCCGCTAATCATGCGGTTGTCGACTGCGCTCGTGCTCAACTCGTTTTGTTTCCATTCAGCACGACATTCATAGATCTCCCTCGCTCACCCAAAAAGGTGATCGTCGCCGCTGACGTCGTCATTTCTGCTTTTTCGGTCACCGCGGTATCTCTTTTGTGCAACTCCGTTTCCGATTCAACTGCCCTATTTATGCCGTCACAAGAATGCGCTCGTCGCCGGAACCTTGTCGTCCCGTTTGCCGTCATAACACTTGCCGATGGCTCCAGTGCCGTGTACGTGTGCAATCCGTTCCCTTGTCCGGCTACCTCATTGCATGGCGAATCCATTGGGAGTCTTGACACTTATGATGACATCTTTCCTTTCGATGCCCGTTCTGATACGACACCGATGTCTGTGGATGCTGTCACAGCTGGCACCGCGCCCTCACTACCTGACGAAGACGTTCTGTTGCGCAGCGTAGACACCGGCCTTACGCAAGACCAGCGCAATCAGCTCATTCAACTACTTGACCGTTTCCGCGCCTCCTTCGACCACGGACAACCTCCCTTGGGACGCACGTCAGTTGTCGCTCACCATATCGACACCGGTCATCATACTCCACTTCGTCAGCGCCCCTACCGCGTCTCGCAGGCCGAGCGTGACGTCATCACTCAACACGTCGACGAGATGCTGCAACGTGGTGTTATTCAGCACTCACACAGTCCTTGGGCTTCGCCAGTGGTCCTCGTGCGAAAAAAGGATGGCTCCATCAGGTTTTGCGTGGATTATCGTCGACTAAACAACATCACACGCAAGGATGTTTATCCCCTGCCACGCATTGATGACGCCTTGGATTGCCTTCAAGGTGCGGAGTTTTTCTCTTCACTGGATCTGCGCTCTGGATATTGGCAAGTACCAATGGCTGAACCAGACCGTCCAAAAACGGCGTTTGTGACCCCTGACGGCTTATATGAATTTAATGTAATGCCCTTCGGTCTTTGCAATGCGCCTGCGACTTTTGAAAGAATGATGGACAGTGTCCTCAGGGGACTTAAATGGCACATCTGTCTTTGCTATTTAGACGACATAATTGTATTCTCGGCGAATTTCGAAACTCATCTTTCCCGTCTGGAACAAGTTCTCCAGTGCCTTACGGCAGCCGGGTTGCAACTTAACTTCAAGAAATGTCGTTTTGGCGCCCGCAAACTCACAATTCTCGGCCACGTCGTTTCAAAAGAAGGAATATCGCCAGATCCTGCCAAACTGCGTGCCGTTGCCGAGTACCCCAAGCCTACTACCCTAAAGGAGCTTCGTAGTTTCATAGGCTTGTGTTCCCATTTTCGGCGTTTCATTCGCAATTTTGCCTCTATAATTGCCCCTCTGACTCAGCTTCTCTCCCGTAGCACGGACCTCTCTGGCTGGAATTCCCACTGCGATGAGGCATTCACGGCACTACGCCGGCTACTCATCTCTCCGCCAGTTCTCCAACACTTCGATCCCAATGCACCCACTGAAATTCACACGGATGCAAGCGGTGTCGGCCTCGGTGCCATTCTCGCTCAACGCAAGGATGGCTGCGACGAGTACGTTGTCGCCTATGCCAGCCGTACACTAACGAAGGCAGAGTCCAACTATTCCTTCACGGAAAACGAGTGCTTGGCTATCATTTGGGCTATAGGAAAATTTCGCACCTACCTTTACGGACGCCAGTTTGATGTTGTCACAGATCACCATGCCTTATGCTGGTTAGCGTCCATGAAAGATCCTACTGGCCGCCTCGCTCGTTGGGCTTTACGCCTTCAGGAATACGATATCCGTGTTGTTTATCGCTCAGGACGCAGACATTCAGACGCCGATGCACTATCCCGTTCTCCACTGCCTCCTGACCTTGCCTGCTTATCAACTCCCATTTGCGATTCGTCATCGTTGAGCATCACTGACATGCCATCCGAACAGCGCAAGGATCCCTGGATCAATTCTTTGCTCGACGTCCTCTCTCACAGTTCGTCAGAAACGACTTCACGCTCCCTCTCTCGTCAAGCAAGACACTTTGCTGTCCGTGAAGGCTTGTTGTATCGCCGCAATTACGTGACGGATGGCCGTAGGTGGCTCCTTGTCATCCCTCGTCATTTGCGTTCGGACATCTGCGCTGCCTTTCACGATGACCCCCAGTGTGGCCACGCTGGAGTATTTAAGACTTACTCTCGCCTTCGTCTAAGATACTACTGGTGCGGCATGTATCGGCACGTTCGCCAGTACGTTCGGTCATGCACCACGTGTCAACGACGCAAGACGCCTTCTCACAGCACTGCTGGCCCTTTGCAACCCTTACCCTGCCCAGCGAGACCATTCGACCGCGTCGGAATTGATATTTATGGTCCTCTACCCAACTCTCTTCGAGGCAACCGGTGGATTATCGTCGCCGTGGATCATTTAACACGCTACGCTGAAACATCTGCGCTGCCTGCTACCACTGCGAAAGACGTTGCGTCCTTTCTTCTTCACCATCTCATTTTGCGACACGGTGCACCTCGTGAATTACTCAGTGACCGTGGACGCGTGTTTCTCTCGAACGCCGTCGACGAGCTACTCAAGGCATGTCGCACTGTCCATAGGAAATCCTCGGCATACCATCCCCAAACCAATGGCGTGACAGAACGCTTTAACCGTACCCTTGGAGATATGCTTGCCATGTACGCCTCTGACGACCACACTAATTGGGACCAAGTGCTCCCTTTTGTCACGTACGCGTACAACTCTGCGCCACAAACAACCACTGGCTTTTCTCCTTTCTTACTTCTGTACGGACGTGAGCCATCATGCTCCATGGACACCATTCTCCCTTACAGGCCTGATGTTTCCGAAGCGACGCCTGTTTCCGAAGCAGCTGCTTATGCCGAAGAGTGTCGTCAACTCGCTCGCTCATTTACCGCACAAGACCAATGGCGCCAGAAAACTGACCACGATTCCTCTGCGTCTACTGTACACTATAACCCAGGAATGCTGGTTTGGCTCTGGGTCCCGTCTACCCCTCCCGGTCTTTCCCCGAAGCTTTCGTCAAAATACCATGGCCCCTACCGTGTGGTGCGGCAAACATCTCCTGTCAACTATGAAGTTGAGCCCATTGATCCACCCTCGGACCAACGCTGCCGTGGGCGTGAAACAGTACACGTATCACGCCTCAAACCGTGCTATGACCCCCTTGTCGTGTCCTTTCCCTAGGTCGCCAGGTTGGCTCCTTTCTGCGCGGGGAGTAATTGTACCGAAGCATAGTGGCGCCAGCTCTGTGCCAGCGTGAAAGAAGACGTTGACGTCCGTGTGTGGCTCGTGCTTGCCGGGTTCCTGCCTGTACCAGCTTGTTGCGGCTAACGTTTCTGGAATAATAACCTGTGTTTTTACGCAACCTTGCTCGTTGCAATATATATATATATATATATATATATATATATATATATATATATATATATATATATATAGTATATATATATATATATATATATATATATATATATATATATATATATATATATATGTATATTGTACCGGTGCACATCAGCGCTAGCTCTGTGCCAGGGAAAGAAAAGACGACGAAGTCTGTGTGTCGCGCTCTCGGCCTCGTGTTTTTTTGTGCTGCAGCTGTCATGCTTGCCCTGTCGAGCATTCTGTGATCAATCTGCGACCATGTCAATCCAGTCGGGGCCGCCCGCCAGAACCATCTCCAAGAAAACCACACCACCGCAGAAAACTTCTACCACGAGAATGCCTGCTCGGTCCACCAAAGTAAAACCGGAGTCGAACGACTTTCTCTGAAAAGTCGCAGCGTGGCCGAGGCTGTAGACTGCCACACGACAGTCAATGTCGTCCCGCGGAGTCATCATCAACAAAGGGACCAACCAGGACCCTGTCCCCACCATGACATGGCGAACAACCCGGGCGACATAGCCTGTGTCGGCCGCCAGAGCCGATTTCGACAAACTTTCAGCGTGGTCGGGGCCGACCACGACGATGCAGTCAACCCCGCCCACCTGAAGCCATGTCAACTGCTGCAGCTAGCCTCACCCACATGAACGTTGCCGTGTGGCTCATCGACAATGCTTGCCCGACGAACGGGTGTTGTGTTATTGTGTTTGTCTCGCTTATTACAATATATATAAACATACACACACACACACACACATACATATATATATATATATATATATATATATATATATATATATATATATATATATATACTTGAACTTGGCAACGTTCAACCCTAGAACCTTATCTAGTGAGGGAAGTCTAGCTGTACTGTTCGAGGAACTAGAGAGTGTTAAAAGGGATATAATTGGGATCAGAGAGGTTAGGAGGACAGATGAGGCCTATACGATGCTACAGAATGAGCATGTCCTTTGCTATCGCGGCTTGGCTGCCAGAAGAGAACTGGGAGTGGGGTTCCTAATTCACAGAAACATAGCTTGCAACATAGAGGAATATTATAGCAATAATGAAAGGGTGGTAGGTATCGTAATTAAACTGAATAAGAGATACAAGATGAAGATGGTACAGGCCCTACGCGCCTACATCCAGCCATGATGACGCTTCAGTTGAAAGCTTCTATGAAGACGTGGAATGGGCAATGAGTAAGGTAAAAACAGAGTATACAATACTGATGGGAAACTTTATTGCAAAGATAGGGAAGAAGCAGGCAGGAGACAAGGCAGTAGGAGATTATGGCATCGGTACTAGAAACGCCAGAGGAGAGCTACTAGTAGAATTCGCAGAACGCAATAATTTACGGATTTTGAATACCTTCTACCGAAAACGAGGAAACCGCTAGTGTACATGGAGGAGCCCTAATGGCGAAAATAAGAACGAAATAGACTTTATAATGAGTGCACACCCAGGCATCGTGCAGTGGTTGGCAAGGTACGATGCAGTGACCATAGGATAGTACGGTCTCTAATTCGCCTAGATTTGAGGAAGGAACGACAGAAACTGACACGCAAAAAGCCAATCAGCGAGCTAGCACTGAGAGGGAAAGTACAGGAATTCAGAGTCTCGCTTCAGAACAGGTACTCGGCTCTTAGTGAGGAAACCAACCTTAGCTTAGACACAATGAATGATAATCAAACGAGTATCATTACGAAGTGTGTGGTGGAAGTTGAAGGCAGGGGAGTTGGACAGGACACTGGCAAGCTTTCCCAGAAAACGAAGAATCTCATTAGGAAGTGTCAAATCATGAAAGTCTCAAGTACAACAGAAAAAATAGAACTGGCACAGCTTTCGAAGTTGATTAATAGGTGTAAGGTATCCGATGTAGAAGGTATAACATGGAGAGAATTGAACACGCTCTGAAAAACGGAGGAAGCGTCAAAGCAGAGAAAAGGAAACTTGGAATAGGCAAAAATTGGATGTATGCACTAAGGGAAAAAGAAGGCAAATAACTACCAATATGGATAGGATAGTTGAAATAGCGGAGGAGTTTTACAGAGATCTGTACAGTAGCCGGGACAACCACGACTTTAATACTATAAGAACTAGCAGTAACCCAGATGACGCCCCACCAGTAATGATAGAAGAAGTCAGAAAAGCTTTGGAGAGCATGCGAAGAGGCAAAGCTGCTGGTGAAGATCAGGTAACATCAGATCTGCTAAAAGATGGAGGACAAATTGTGTTAGAAAAACTAGCCCTCCCTGTTTACGAGGTGTCTCCTGACGGGAAGAGTACCAGAGTCTTGGAAGAACGCTAACATCAACCTAATACATAAGAAGGTAGATGACAAGGGCTTAAAGGATTACAGGCCAATCAGCTTGTTCTCTGTAGTATACAAGCGATTTACAAAGGTAATAGCTAACGGAGTAAAGAAAACATCAGAATTCAATCAACCAAAAAAGCAAGCAGGATTTCGAACAGGCTACTCAACAATCGCACACATTCATACTATCAATCAGGTCATAGGGAAATGCTCAGAATATAACCAACCACTTTACATAGCCTTCATAGATTACGAGAAGGCGTTTGATTCAGTAGAAATATCAGCAGTCATGTAGACACTTTAGAATTAGGGTGTCGATGAAGCATATATAAACATCCTGAAAGAAATCTACAGCGGAATAACTGGTACCATAATGTTTCATAAAGAAAGCAACAGAATACCAATCAGGAAGGGTGTAAGGCAGGGGGACACAATTTCCCCAATGCTATTTACCGCGTGCTTACAGGAGGTTTTCAGAAACCTAGAATGGGAACAGTTAGGGATAAGAGTTAATGGAGGGCACCTTAGCAACCTGCGCTTCGCCGTTGACATTGCATTGCTGAGTAACTTAGGGGACGAATTGCAACACATGATTACCGAGTTAGACAAGGAGAGCAGAAAGGTGGGTCTTGAAATAAATCTGCAGAAAAACGAAAAGTAATGTACAACAACCTCGGAAAAGAGCAGCGCTTCGAGAAAGGTAATAGTGCACTTCAAGTTGTAAAAGACTATGTCTAGTTAGGGCAGGTTATAACCGCGGAGCGGAACCACGAGATTGAAGTAACTAGAAGAATAAGAATGAGGTGGAGCACATTTGGCAAGCACTCTAAATTATGACAGGTAGATCGCCACTATCCCTCAAGAGAAAGGTATATAACAGCCGTATCTTGCCGGTACTTAGCTTCGGAGCCGAAACCTGGAGACTTACAAAGAGGGTTCAGCTTAAATTGAGGATGACGCAGCGAGCAATGGAAAGAAAAATGGTAGGTGTAACCTAAGAGACAAGAAGAGAGCAGAGTAGATTAGGGAACAAACGGGGGGTTAAGGATATCATAGCTGAAACCAAGACGAAGAAATGGACATGGGCCGGGCATGTAGCGCGTAGACAGAATAACCGCTGGTCGTTAAGGGTAACTAATTGTATTCCAAGAGAAGGCAAGCGGGTTAGGGGGAGACAGAAGGTTAGGTGGGCAGATGAGATTAAGAAGTTTGTGGGTATAAATTGGCAGCAGCAAGCACAGGACCGGGTTAACGGGCGGAACATGGGAGAGGCCTTTGTCCTGCTGTGGATGTAGTCAGGTTAAGATATATATATATATATATATATATATATATATATATATATTATAGATTTAGATATTATATATATATAGATTATATATATATAC
>WOVY01011127.1:5000-10935 GCA_013436015.1 Rhipicephalus annulatus | reverse complement strand
AAATAAGAACGAAATAGACTTTATAATGAGTGCACACCCTGGAATCGTGCAGGATGTGGAAGTGGTTGGCAAGGTACGATGCAGTGACCATAGAATGGTACGGTCTCGAATTCGCCTAGACTTGAAGAAGGAACGACAGAAACTGATACGCAAGAAGCCAATCAATCAGCTAGCACTGAGAGGGAAAGTACAGGAATTCAGAGTGTCGCTGCAGAACAGGTACTCGGCTCTTAGTGAGGAAACCAACCTTAGCGTAGATACAATGAATGATAATCTGACGAGTATCATTACGGAGTGTGCAGTGGAAGTTGGAGGCAAGGTAGTAAGACAGGACACTGGCAAGCTTTCGCAGGAAACAAAGAACCTAATTAAGAAGCGTCAAATCATGAAAGTGTCAAGTACAACAGACAAAATAGAACTGGCAGAGCTTTCGAAGTTGATTAATAGACGTAAGGTATGCGATGTAAGAAGGTATAACATGGAGAGAATTTAACCCGCTCTGAAAAATGGAGGAAGTGTCAAAGCATTGAAGAGGAAACTTGGGATAGGCAAAAGTCGGATGTATGCACTAAGGGACAAAGAAGGCAAAATAACTACCAATATGGATAGGATAGTTAAAATAGCGGAGGAGTTTTACAGAGATCTGTACAGTAGCCGAGACAACCACGACCTTAATACTATAAGAACTAGCAGTAACCCAGACGACACCCCACCGGTAATGATAGAAGAAGTCAGAAAAGCTTTGGAGAGCATGCACAGAGGCAAAGCTGCTGGTGAGGATCGGGTAACATCAGATCTGCTGAAAGATGGAGGACAGATTGTGTTAGAAAAACTAGCCACTCTATTTACGAGGTGTCTCCTGACGGGAAAAGTACCAGAGTCTTGGAAGAACGCTAACATCATCTTAATACATAAGAAAGGAGATGACAAGGACTTGAAGAATTACAGGCCGATCAGCTTGCTCTCTGCAGTATACAAGCTATTTACAAAGGTAATTGCTAACAGAGTAAAGAAAACATTAGAATTCAATCAACCAAAGGAACAAGCAGGATTTCGAACAGGCTACTCAACAATTGACCACATTCATACTATAAATCAGGTAATAGAGAAATGCTCAGAGTATAACCAACCACTATACATAGCCTTCATAGATTACGAGAAGGCGTTTGATTCAGTAGAAATATCATCCGTCATGCAAACACTGCGGAATCAGGGCGTAGATGAAGTATATATAAACATTCTGGAAGAAATCTACAGGGGATCAACTGCTACCATAGTGCTTCATAAAGAAAGCAACAGAATACCAATCAAGAAGGGTGTAAGGCAGGGGGACACAATTTCCCCAATGCTATTTACCGCGTGCTTACAGGAGGTTTTCAGAAGCCTAGAATGGGAACAGTTAGGGATAAGAATCAATGGAGAATACCTTAGTAACCTGCGCTTCGCCGATGACATTGCATTGCTGAGTAACTCGGGGGACGAATTGCAACTCATGATTACGGAGTTAGACAAGGAGAGCAGAAAGGTGGGTCTTAAAATTAATCTGCAGAAAACGAAAGTAATGTACAACAACCTCGGCAAGGAGCAGCGCTTCGAGATAGGTAATAGTGCACTTGAAGTTGTAAAAGACTATGTCTACTTAGGGCAGGTAATAACCGCAGAGCCGAACCACGAGATTGAAGTAACTAGAAGAATAAGAATGGGGTGGAGCACATTCGGCAAGCACTCTCAAATTATGACAGGTAGATTGCCACTATCCCTCAAGAGGAAGGTATATAACAGCTGTATCTTGCCGGTACTTAGCTACGGAGCAGAAACCTGGAGACTTACAAAGATGGTTCAGCTTAAATTGAGGACGATGCAGCGAGCAATGGCAAGAAAAATGGTAGGTGTAACCTTAAGAGACAAGAAGAGAGCAGAGTGGATTAGGGAACAAACGGGGGTTAAGGATATCATAGCTGAAATCAAGAAGAAGAAATGGACATGGGCAGGGCATGTAGCGCGTAGACAGGATAACCGCTGGTCATTAAGGGTAACTGACTGGATTCCCAGAGAAGGGAAGCGGGTTAGGGGGAGACAGAAGGTTAGGTGGGCAGATGAGATTAAGAAATTTGCGGGTATAAATTGGCAGCAGCAAGCACAGGACCGGGTTAACTGGCGGAACATGGGAGAGGTCTTTGTCCTGCAGTGGACGTAGTCAGGCTGATGATGATATATATATATATATATATATATATATATATATATATATATATATATATATATATATATATATATATATATATATATATATATCAACAAGGATAAATATATATATTTCCCAACAGTTTCGGGAGGGGTCCTCCCTTCATCAGGGGATGAGTTATACTGACATGAGCTTCCAAACTTCCTTGCTGCCACGTCCCTCTCGCCTTGAAAGACGTTTGCGAGAGTAAGAGGGAACTAGAAAAGGAAAAAAAAAACGAAAAAGGGGGAGAAAAAAGACTAAAAAAGAAAGAATATATATATATATATACATATATATATATATATATATATATATATATATATATATATAGGGAGAGAGAGAGAGAGAGAGAAGGGAGCATTTCACGATATGACTGAAGCCTTCCGGGCCAGCCCGACAACAGATGATAACGCCAGAGCACGTGGTAGGTTTTAAGGTATTAAGGTATTCCAGATTTGGTTTTAGAATCTTCTACGTGAGCCCATAGAGTTTCCTACATATACACTATAGAAAAAACTATAGCGCTAGTGTCTATGGGAGCTTCAACGCAGGGCGCTTCAGCGAGCATGGGAATTATGGGTAGTACACGAATTTGTCTATACAGCCTTCGTACTTTACGTTCCTTTTGGCTTCGCGTTGCTTGAAGCTGCTGTGTCACGAAATCGGCCAATGTTCAGAAGTTGCGCTTCACTACCCTAATCATTTAGACTTACCATTTCAAATCGAGTCTCGCAGTTCAAACGGGTTCATTCTTGCCTTCGAAACAAAACCCGAACACCGCAATCAATGAAGCCACAAGTGCGATTCGCCCCCCGCAAGTAAAAATACAAATTAATGTACCACTCATCATTCCTATGGTCACTGAATGATCGCAGCGCCGTAGTAACCTTTATTTTTATGAAAACTATATGCGTGAGCCAGCTCGATAGCAAGAGAGCGTCGATTAAAAAAAAAAAGCACCGGGCACGAAAATACCCGAGTCTCAACAAATCTCATTCACAGCGTGATTCAAATGACCCAGAAAGTCGTGTGTTCGGCTGACACTATTGATTGATTGATATGTGGGGTTTAACGTCCCAAAACCACTATATGATTATGAGAGACGCCGTAGTGGAGGGCTCCGGAAATTTAGACCACCTGGGGTTCTTTAACGTGCACCCAAATCTGAGCACACGGGCCTACAACATTTCCGCCTCCATCGGAAATGCATCGGCTGACACTATTGTCTTCAAGATTGGCAGTGAGACATAAATAATGGTGGTTGCTAAGTTATTCTGTTGCTTCGTGTCTGTTTGTGAGGGTCAGCGGTGTCCTGTACAGCCCATGCACAGTAATACTTATAAAGCCGCATGTCATGCGTTATATTATATAAAGTACGCTTGTGTAGGCGCATAAAAAAAATGGTATAACCTTGCACACATAAACATCAACTATATAGCCATTGCTACAGATGACTAACTTATCATATCGTGTTCCTGTTCTTTTTGCCCTTCCCTTGTGGCTCATACCCACTGTGAGGGATCGGTCAATAATTGAGTGGTCTTATATAATATCATTCGATTTTAGAGTAAAGAAACTTACAAACTGAAAACGTTACAGACTTTAGAGTGAAGTTTGGATGATCATTGATCTGTACTTACTACAAAGATTTTGTATTAGTAATAGGTAATAACCTAGATCAAAACTTAACTTTTCTAGAGTTCTTTTTCTTTCTAATTGTGTGCTCTGGATGGATGAAGGTGTCACCTAAATTCGCAATTTTCATGCTACCGACGCAAACTTCAGGCACGGCCGCTGGATAAAAAACATTTTTTAATTCCCTTCCAAAGATAATTTTGTCATATCAGCTGAATCTAAAATGTATTTACATGCTTTGCAGGACTGGTGACAGCAGAGTTAGTGGCCTTGCTGTGCCGGTCGCATGACGCGTTTTTTTTTCTTTCTATTTTTCGGTGTCAACTGCTCACGTGTGTTCATGTTTGGATGTGACGTGCCTTCTTGCGCGTGGATAACGGACGCAGCTCAGCGCAGTATACGACTTTTGTTCGCTGCCTCTCTGAGCTGTGAAATGCGACCCTCGCCGAAGTGCTTGCAAGTCGCACATATAAAGTCTATAGAGAGTCCACAGAATGTCTATAGAAAGTCTATTGGTGTTTTCTTTATTTGCGTCTAACATCTAGGATACCGTAGGAGTCCGCTTTTCGTGTAAATGCCCGAATACAAATCAATGACAGAAGTGTAAACTTAAGGGCTTACTTTCATTGCTTTACGCGATATAAAGGAGAACTGGGAGACGGTGATGCCAAGGACAGTATGGAGGACGTTATTAGTACTAATTTTTCCATAAATGCGAACAGAGAAAGGTGGACGCAAAGATAACTCGTCATGGGCAGGGACCGCCGGTTCGACAAGTTATCTTTACGTTCACATTTCTTTCTCCACATTTGCATTACAAGTGCTTCTAATAGCAACCTCAATAGTTTCCTCGGCATCATTGTCTGTGTTGTATTTGTTTGTTTTGTAACGCCAGCAAAACCAGCTGCACGCGCACCATTTCGTTTGGGCCCTGTGCGCCTTCATTCTCCCTTTCCCCCCTCCCTTCACCCTCTCCTAATGCCAATGTATATAACCGCGCTGCGGACAATAAACGCTGTTCGTTGACTGCCCGACCATCGTCCTTGCTGCTTCGCTGCGCGCGCCTAAGTTACAACAGTGGCGACGAGGATGGGATCGTAGTAGTCATTTAATGCCGCGACCGCTTCGGCGTAAGGGAATTCGGCGTCCGAGGTGCAATTAGCCCCGCTAGTACTTGCACAGTCTGCGTGCTGAGTGCTGCCACCAGAAGTATCATTTTGCCGACTATTGGGCCCGCAAAATCGATGTGGATTCGGGACCACCTCTCGGCCGTTTTCGGCCAACTCACCGGTGGTGCTGCCGCAGGCATGGGCAGGTTAGTTATATCACATATAAATCATAATCCTTTGCTAAAGTAAGTAATCATTAAGAGAATAAGGAGAGGCGTACACTACATTCGGAAGAATCCCGAGTACGGTTAAAAACTAAATAGCAAGTGCCTGTGTACGATAAAAATTAATGAAAAAAATGTGAAGTATCCTTCATTTTATTTCATTGATTACATCTTCAGGGCCCCAAGGCGTTACATTATAACATAATGCCACTCATGTGTTATTGTTTGATTTCTATGTACTAGAGTTTCAGCCACAAAAACTTCGCAATGCTTGGCGCCGACCAAGCCGCAATGTTTGCAAAGTTTTGCAAGTGTTTGACATGATTCTGTTGAGATTTGGTCCAGTAGGCGAATAGTTGGGTTCATTCAAGCGGTTCCTCGAGCAGCAGAGACAACGCTGAAAGGTTTGATGACTGTTTTATATAAAAAAACGACGCAATCTACCGATGATAAGATTACTCGACGGCCAAAGTATCATACTGCCCGATGGTAACCAACTTCGTCCAAATAATAATAAAGAAAACTGCCCACTTCCCAGTCTTGCTACAGCCACGGGACAATTTGAAATTCGCGAGAGGCTGCCTTTGCAGTAGAAGCTAGCAGCCGACCTCACAAACGTATACTGATAGTGGACGTTACTGCTGTTTTATTGCGATAGCAATTCTATGAACCATCTCGGCTGAATTTCGCCGCCGGCGTTGGTGTCGATGTCATGCACCGTATATGTATATGTATCTACA
>WOVY01011127.1:0-2500 GCA_013436015.1 Rhipicephalus annulatus | reverse complement strand
GTTTCGTCAGCTTTTTTTAAACTTTTTGTTCAGTACCCCTTTAAGCACAAGTTCCCGCTATGTATGTGAGAGAATGCCCCTTACAATAACTGCGAGTTTCAGCTTTTATCTCTCCACTTCGTGGCCATTTCGCTCCCTTTTTTTCTCTCCGTTCACGTCCATTGTGTGTTCTCCGGCGTTATCGGAGGCAACTCTTCCGTGACGGAGAGAACGGCGGAAGACGTTTCGGCTCTCTCGACCGCTCTCCGGAGCGTTCTCCCGTTCCACGTGTATTGTTGCCCCACGGCGTGCAAAGACCTTTTTCTCACGTGCTTCGCTCCGTTGGTGGCCAACTGTGGGTAGCACGCCTTCAACTTCGCCGCTTTCTACGTCGCCTAGCCTAACTTCCGAGAAGAGATAAAGATAGGGATTTCACGTCGCGGTTCATAAGGGGCTACAATAATTGCTATATTAGCTGAAGCCAAATAGCAACGTTTCTTGCAATGAACACTCCAAAATGTCGAACAAGACTTGTTCGTTTGTATTTTCATTTCGGCTGTCGAGTGACGTAATGGGTATGTCGAGCAACCTTTTGAGTGCCAAAGCGTAGACAAAAGTCCCTAGATTTTTCCCCAAAGAACAGGAAAAAATCTAGGGACAATAGCGTAGACAAGTTCGTGCAGTGTCCGGCCACGTTTCGGAACGTTCCCAGAAAGCCCACGTTCTTCGAGAATAACAGCGAGTTCGCACTGCTGACATGCGCTCATGATGGCGAAGCACCACACTGAACGGAGGCTTTAGAAGAACAAGGGCTCTTGTCCTGTGTCTTTCTAAAGTCAGCGTTCTTTGTAATCGCGATCCTCCTCCTCCTCCTCCTTCTCCTCATCATCATCATCACCATCATCATCATAATCATCACCATCATCATCATCATCACCATCACGTTGTTCTTATACTAATCACGATCGTAATGCGGCTAAATGGTATTGCATGCGTAGCTTTTACCGTTCTTGGTGTGCCATGTTGTGGTAGCCTGGCTGTCTTTCTCGACTTGATCTTCATCTCCTAGAAAAAAAAAACGAAAAAAAACACTAAGTAGAGAAAGAACAGTGTTGATTCGGAAAATTATGGATTAATTTTGGCGGAAAGTTATACAGGACACAACATATTTTTGCATTTACTATCACTGGTTGAGGCGAATCAGTTTTGGGAGGCTCGCAAAGCATGGACAAGTGTTCATAAAGGCAAAAAAAATGGCATAGAAGTAATACACGCAGCGACATAACCAAATGAACCCAATGGACAATTAGGCAAGATAAAGCGCATAGTAATGGTTGTCTTCAACTGTGCTGTAGTAATAGCGTCCGCCATGCATGCATGTAGGTGCTCGGCTCATCACCCCGAGGTCGTGGGTTCAGTGCCAACAGCGGCGGTAGCATTTCAGTGCAGGGGGCGCACGAGGCCGTGTGCTGTGTGACGTCACTATACACACTGGCTGAATTCTAGACAGTCGAAATTTTCCCAGCATCCCACTTCGGCTTCCCTCAAAATGATATCGTGGATCTTCTGGGTCTCAAACGCGTCGACGATATCACAACAGTGACGTAAGTTAAAACGAGTGAAATTGGGCGTAAAATCGCCTGATCTGTCGGTATGATTCGAATACGCGATCTTTGAACCCGAATCGATCGAGGGAGTAGAAAGATAAAAGGCTGATGTGATGGGAAAAATGGAAGAGGGGAAGGTGGGGGGGGGGGGCTAGAATAATCTTCACCTACTTGTTGAGCACGATCCCGCCAACGTAGCATCGTAAACAGCGCGAATCCACATAAACGCGTCAAGCCGCTCATATACATAATCGGCACCGTGGTTTATGTTCGGGACAGAGACCGGTGTGCGCTTAATTTTCTCCGCGAGGCTATATCGTCGGCGGTTATTTATTCGGCGGCAGCGGTGCCCGGTCGGTTGTTCGGGCTTAGGTCAATCGTAATTGCACTCTTCCGTGCCCCCTGGTGGCTACCATACGCTGTGTCGTGCCAGACCGATGTTATAAATATACACTCTGAATTGGTCACCGCGAGCCGTGGATGCATGGAAACCAGAAGCAGCACGGAATCCCGCGGGTGCAGCGAGTGATCCTAAAATGCTTGTAATATATATATATATATATATATATATATATATATATATATATATATATATATATATATATATATATATATATGTCTTCAACAAGAAATCCTTTCATTAACGGCACGCGAGCTTGCGGACGTACGTGTATCAGCAGTAGTGATGAGCCCTTTTTTGATTACTATCAGTATGCTAAAGGCATACTTTAAGACAGATCCGTCCAAGAATTTGTCCATCCCTCCTTCACTCAATCAATGACTAAATAAACAAATAAATAAATAAATAAATAAATAAATAAATAAATAAATAAATAAATAAATAAATAAATAACCTCATAGCTTTCTTTATGCCCTCGCCTAAAACGATATGAATATGACAGCCATCCTGTTTT